>CABFOW010000296.1:232197-283871 GCA_902141385.1 Timema californicum
GGGGAATAAAGGTCTGACTAACGTGTTTTTACGGCAGGTTGAGCACAAAGATCTTGTTTAGAATTTAAAATGGGGGTGGGGAGGAGTAATAAACAAAAAAATGCTTCGTGGTGGGCGATAATGGTTTATTTCGAGTTTAAGTCCCGTCTACAAACCTCGTGTCCGTAAGATCCGTAGCACGTAATAAGATATAGATTCCAGAGTAAAATATTGCTTGCTCCGCAGAGTCCCGAAGAATAGATCCGCAGCACTCTGTAGAAGTTGTATTAACTTTATCTTTCTTAAGTTGGGATAGAAGGGGACGTGAGAAAAGTCCAGTGATTATGCAATTTTTATGGCAACACAGTACAGTACAGTACAGTACAAAAAAAATTCACATGATGATATCAACAGTTCCTGAATATCCATGTTGATCATAGCGGCGTTAGACGAGAAAATTATTATTATATTATTATTATTATTATTATTATTATTATTAGCACCACGTCTTACTATCCATTCGGGTTATATGCACTTACGCTAATGTGTAATGGTAGGGTGATTGTGAGATGAAATGGAGGACCTACAGTTTAATGTGGAAATCCGAACCACGGTGGAGGCCTGTCATTCCCCACATTCACAAGTTGTGTTTAATACACGTCTTGTCAGAGGGGAAGGAAGGGTTTAGAAATCAGATAAATCCGTGCTGGGACCGAGGATTTAACCCCGGAATCCAGCACATAAGTCCGACACCTAGACCACCAGGTCACGGAGAAAATTTTTAAATGAAGAGAAAAAATTGTTATTAACTAATTCCAGTACACCCTTGACGGAATTTCAATAAATTCTGAGGCCATCATGTGAAGAAAATTAAATTCTATATTTATACTGGCGCATTATTATTTTTATTTTGGCAAAAAAAAAATTACTATTAAAAATATGCAAAACACTGGTTTCTCGCATCCTCTCCCATAACACCTTAAGGATTGTAACTACAGATTGCTACAAATAATAAATTATAGCAGGACAAATAAATAAGCATCGATGTGCGAATCGAAATAATTTTTTTAAACGTATTGTATTTTTAATTATCTATCCTCGACAGCAGTTCCTAGAAAATGGCAGCTAAAAGATATTAAAAATACAATACNCAGCTAAAAGATATTAAAAAAAAAAAAGAATCTATGAAAATGTTGACTGTGTTTATAGAACGTGCTTAAACGGTTTGATTCCAAAAAATGTGATTGTACAAAGCGTTATATTTTCCCAATCGGTGAACCGATATCACGTTATTAAGGATACGGGGTGTGTGCGCGAAATTAAAAATGATCCAGTTAAGGATATTAGTTCATGGAGTATGTAGATGATAATCTATACCAAAACTAGGACAGGTATTATTTTAAAAAAAAAACTCAAATATTTCAGTTAATTGTTTTCACCGGTGGTCTCGGAGTAAGATGTTAGACTTTTGTGTTGGGGGTCCAGGGATCAATCCTCGGTCCCAGCACAGATTTATCTGATTGCCAAACCCTTCCTTCACCTCTGACGTGTATTAATCTCAATTTGTGAATGTGGGGAATGCCAAGCCTCCACCGTGGTTCGGATCCCACGTTAAACTGTAGGTCCTCCATTTCATCTCACAATCAACCCTACCATTACACATTAGTGTATTTGCGTATAGCCCAAATGAGTAGTAACACGCGATGCTAATAATAATAATAATAATAATAATAATAATTTTTAAAAATTAGTGGAAAGGGTTGTTTTAACATAGTGGTTCAAAGAAATTCACTGATTCCAAATATGGTAAATAAAGTAAGTAAAAGAACGAATATATCTTTCTGTCTACAAGTGAATGTGCTATATAAATTTTAAATTTACATAATAATTTCGGGCAGATTATTTATACTAGTCGGTGATTTTAAAAAAAATCCAAGGTTGGTGGTTTATAAATAAAATAAAACATTAACTTGCTTCACTAAAGTCGTGTTCAAATGCATGATTTTTTGTAATTTCAGTACGGAATTCAATACGCTTTTAAAAGTTTCGTGTAGAAATAATAAAAGCGTACTTTACAATTTGGTTAAATACTCTGCCTGATTTTTTAGTATTGTTTAAGTTCAGGTTCACACATGGTAGTCGTGCTTTGAAATCCAATTAAACCCGATAAAATCTCATCTTGCTTGGCCAGGAAACCAACTAAAAAATAATGCTAATTACAAAAAATAAACTTGTATCCGTTGTTTAGTGTTTTGTTAAATCGAGTAGAATAAGTGATTTTATGAATACAAACATTGTATTTATGCTGGCAACACTAAATTTTGGGAAATAAAGGTCGAAAACAATTAATATTGACGAAATTATTATCCGGGGGTATTTAAAATATGGAACGTATCCGAAATAGGTTGATTAAAAAAAAATTGAAGGAGTGTGATTAGAGGTTATTTAGAAAATACGAATGGGCCTAATAATAATTTTAGTTTATTGAAAAATATATAAGGTAAAAATTGGACTGACCTTACAGATTTTTTTAAAAAGAGACTATATTGTGTTATACACTAATGGTATTCAAACATTCTTGTTCGCGTAACCACTGATACAGTTTATCTTCGACTATACATTGCCAAAGTTGTTGATGCATTAATAAAGCTATACACATTTAATAATACACAGTAGAACGTAGATATTTCGGACTAATTGGGAACCTAACCAGTCCGTATTATCGATTTGTCCGGATTTTTGAGAATACAGTACCTATACAAAAAAAGACTTTAGCTAGGATATTTACGAGAACTCAATAGAAACATTTTCACTTTATTAATTAAACAACGAACTTACACATTTCTCTTTCATTGCTAAATATTACAAATTCTGAAGGAATATAACAAGGCCAAAATCTAACATCATAAAACGCCCAGTTTTTTTGAACAAGGGTTGAGGCAAGTTTTTTAGCAGCCATATCTCTGATATTGATACCACTATGATTATTTTTATAAATTATATTTTTACTTGGCGATCCGGATTATCGACGATTGAATTTCTTATGTCCAAATTATAGACGTTCTACTCTACAATACATCTAAAATAAATCAAATACACAAAATAAATTACATTCCAAAATAATGAATTAGATAAGATTTACATGGTTATATATATATATATATATATATACCTTACATGCATACATACTCTTATGAATTTTACTCACCCCAAAAGACGTCTTCGAGAATTCCAGATTGAATACCACTACAACAGACAGTCATTTTAAGTTTCAATTAATGGCATACGCCAAATTATTTGCTTGAAAGCATGTAGTTAAGTAACCGGATTGTCATGTGGATTTTACTGTCGTTAGTTTTCACGAATCGTAATATATATTTTTAATCGTGAATTTAAACAACTTATTTAATATTATACTGAGTAAAGATTTTAAACTTTAACATATTTCCAACAATATTTTGAGGTACAACATATTAAACTAGATGAAGTAGAATATCATAAAAATTACAGCTTAAATTTAAAATACAATATATTGTGTTAATTTCTTAATTTTAAATGGTAGTTACTATCAGTAGCACACCATTACATTTTGTTAGGGAAGTAAGAAGGGTCATATAGTCTGTCATATTGAAACTACTATTTCTGTATTATGTTCCAAATGAGAATCCTAGAAGAATTACATTTCAAGCCCTACGCATGATCAAATAACTTAGTATCTGCGTTGGATTAGTCTACAGTACTCAATATTATCTATTTATATTCAGCATCGCGTCTTACTACCCGTTTGAAAAATATCTACTAATTACTCTGATGTGTTGGAGAAGAGGACGGCTTAGTTTGGAAGAAGTGTACCCACATTTTTGTGGAGAGAAAATATAAAACTATTTAGGAAAAAATAATGTGCAGTACACTCAACCACTGTAACATTAGCTTCGCTAGCTAATGTTATACTATTACTACCCACCCCAAATAAGGAATGCATATTGACATCCTTCATTATCAAACATTTACAACACATTACTATGTCTAAAATATGTGCTTTACTCACTCATTGTATCTTCTGTCTTATCACAACTTTCATGACTGACTAGTTCGCACCGAATTCTATCATGAAGTGAAGACTGACAAAGATATGAAAGGTGCATCGATGATTCCCTTCAATGAGGTGATCTAGACCTACGCTGATTGGCCTAGCCGGCCAACCGATGAACCTTACAGGAGATTAAGGCTATGCTAACAGTAGCACCGTATTCGGCCGAAAGTGATCGGCTGACGGCTGTGGTCAGAGTAACGCCGTTTTTGGCGAAAGGTGTGGTTTATTAAACACACTAGCCACAAATTACTGTAATATTACATTCGATGTGTTAGTATAATAATGTTATTAATGTAAAATGAGAATTTTTGATTAAATAGTTGGATCCCTATTTGAAAATTTCTTTAATGTTTATCGTTTATTACGAATGTCCTATCGTGTTATAGTAATTAAAATATTCGTATCAACTAAATTAATAGCTTATTTTTGCTAAACAAGCCAATATAAAATAAAAATACTTACTTGCAATTTCTATTTCTGTCGCAACCTCACGCCATAGAATCCTCGAATTATCTCTATTATGATATAGCTTGCTTCTTAAATCCCACAAACTCTTTCTTTCAAATACTAAAGTTATTAACTTTTCACAGTCCATTATTTTACCATACTTTTATAAAGAGTACAGATGATCTCTTGAAAATCGGACAGTTTGGCCGAAAAAAACAAACAAATCGATTTGAATTTGTCTGACGTCGGGCATATTCGGGTGAACTTAACGGTTGTATTATGACCAAGTTAATGGAGGAACATGAGATTGAAAATATCAGAGGAGTCAGCCGAGTACAACCGAACAATATTTCGGCCGAATACGATGCTACCAGATTTCCAGTCTACGTGTCTAGATGACGTGTCAAGATTATGACGGTTGTTAACAAGAGAATCATGCTGCCAGCACGTGTTCGCAACGTGGCGTCCTACTTTTAAAATGAAGATACCCCCCTCCCCTCCTATTTCAATCAAATAGACCTATATAAAGCTGGTGCTCAGCTAACATAGTTGACTATTAATTCCAACACAGCCACGAGAGGTTCTGGTCTGGACTTGGAAATCGCTCCAGGATGTCAAAATATAAACTCTTTATATTTTATTACATATTTAAATATAATCGACCTATAATGGGTTTGGGTGTTTGAACAGTTAATTAATTATGTGATTAAAATCGTTCAGTCTAGGTGTCAGTAATTTCTCACTAGAGTATTTATTTTGGAAAGTAAACTTTTTTATGGAACTCTTAATGTTTCCTTTTTCCGCTTGGACGCTAGTCTCTTTGTAAAATTTAGACTTATTTGTAGGTAGCCACTTTTTTTATTCTTTTTCTTGCTTGGAATATTTAGTTTAAATATAAATTGTATTGCACTTGTGGATACAAATAATGTTTTAAACTTTAAAATTTGATAATGTTTAAATTAAATATACAATTTTGTATACGTATTTTGTTTGAAGAAATTATAAAAGTAATTTATTTTTGTTGGCTTATAATTTATAGCTTTAACAATACCCGATTAATTTAGTTAGAAATTACCAGTATTTTAATGTAAGTTTGCTTTGTTTTCTATTGTAATGTTAAATATTTACAAGTCAAAATCTTCTTGATTACTTCTAAGTTGGTGGAAGTAATATTCCCACAAAAGTTTGAGCTATGTTGGGAAGTCAAACCTTTGTGCAATTTATTTACATCAAAATTGATATTTAAATTAAATTTAAACTTGAAATTTATTGGTTTCGTCGGAATTCACTAAGGTGATTCAGGTGCTTTATTAACCGTTTAGAGGAGCTCTTTAAGACCTTTATTGCTATAATAAGGTTTCAAAAGTTTTATGGTGTAACCTATTTCTGTTTGTTTGATCTGAAGTCACAAGATTTATTCAGCCGCTTTGTTAACCAAGTAGAGGAGCTCTTTAAGCTATTTGTTATTATATTAACGATTTTATTATTATTATTATTATTATTATTATTGGGTTTCTTTAAGTCTAGCTCATATAAATGAATAATTAATGTTATAACTTTTTGACGTGAATACGTCTTTAAATTTGCTACCATACGGGGGCAATCCAAAAAACCTAATGAAAACAAAATCGGGGGCTACAGTTTGGCGTTGTAGTTTCGAATCTATCCTCTACATCCAAAATTAAGTTATACCACTGGATATCTAGAGGATCAAAGAATTCATTACTATAAGCGAATAAGTGAGAACAGTGACGCATCGCGCGCTGTGGAGGGGAAGCGCCGTCATTTTGAGGTTATTTGTTTCCTTGATTTTATCCTAAATACATAAATACAAATATTTTATTTAAAAAAAATATAACCCGTTACATAAATGTATTCACGTACAACACACAGCCCTGTCCATGACACAGCCACACCCCAATTTTTTGTTTCGAACGTAGTCTTCTTCAAGGACTACTATTACACTGAGGTGGTGAAATATATTCTCAAATGTACTGCGCAAGCGCAGTCTCTGCCATATTTATATGCTTTTCAACACACTCCAGTTTGCCTTGTGAGGCCATGTATTATTTATTAACCTCTGTTGTTTTACCTTGAATAAATAATTCAATATTTTCTTGGAATTACAAATGTTCATATTTTTGTTACATTAAATTCCTTATAGTTACAGCCCACCCTCTTCCTGGCTATTGTGGCCTCTAGAGGCTAGAGTTGGAGGTGGTGAATGGTACACCATAGTTCAAACCACGATCTCCGTATCATTATCATTCCAATATATTTGTGAGAATGGCGCCTTATACCACTTAACCACCTCGATATTGTTGTTGTGCTTAGTATTTCTTGAAGGTATTATTAAACTTATTTATAAAATTCAGGATAGGGTTGGGGTTTAATACGCTTGTGGCACCTATACTCTCCCCTTGATATGTTACTGGTCACTATTACAGTTTTTAACGTGGGATTACGATGATATATGAAGAATCCGCGTGAACCGAAAATAAACTTTTCAAGCAGGCGGTGCTTTCTCTCCGCCCTTGTGAATCCGTCACGTAAGCTAAGCTCCTCCACACTCAAAAAGCTATTTTTTTAAAAGCCTCGGCGATGAGGGAAAGCTTCTTCTTTAGAAATAAGGCATCATCGCTTCTTTACTTCTTTTTTTTTTACAGGCTAATACATAAACATTGCCTCATCATAACACTGAATATCACACTTTATTTTCAGGATAGCGCCGACACTTCCATCGGTCTCGTCTACTAGATAACGTTCACAGCTTTTTAAGAAATGGGTAACTAAAGAGTTTATTTAATATTATAGTGAAATTTGGAAGACCTGATTTTTTAAAATATTCTTTACAATAGAGAGAATTTATTATATAGAATATTTGCAACATTTTCATTTCAACAACAAATGATCAATCATCCACCTGTATTAAAAGTAGTTCTAAGTTCATAATGGTATATATTCTCATTTATCTTACTAAATAAATATATATATAAAATTTTTACTTGTATCACATTCACTTTCATATACTTATATAATTTAATTTAAAATAGTGCAATGGAATTTTTGCTTTAATTTGTGAAACACTAATTTAAACGAGAGATACATCTATTGTTTGAAATTATAATAATAGTGTTTCTGCGCTACAATAATGAGTATAGTATGATTTTGGTAGGAATAACACTAGATATTAGTTACTAAAGTTACTAAAACAATTTTAATGCATTCATAAATCAAGCCATGCTATCTACAGCTATCACTTTTGATCTATAATGTCAATATCTATAAAATACCACAACAAAAATAGTAAATTGTTATTAAAGTTGGTCGCAAATTAATATGTTTGAATTTTCTCTACTGTTCTTCCAACCATAATCAGGGTTTAGCTCAGTTTTCGGAAATATTAGTCGGCAATAATGTACCGTTGACAAGGGGACGCCCGAATGTACTAATCGTACATCCTATTCAAGGAGGCTCTTTCTTTCCATGTCCCAATGAGATGAGGGGATGACGATGGTGAATATGACGGAGAAAAGCCGATGAGGAACTTAACGTAACTTGAGCCTAATTAACCATACACTGGTGACGATGGTAATTATTCTTCTTTAAAGAAAAATCCTCCTTTACCAGCCAGAAATCAAACCCTGGACTTCTAGGTCAGCAGCCAGGAGCTTTGACCACTATACCACGAAGCTGGTTACTTATATTTTATTATTTCCAGAAATATATTATCCCATTGTGATTTTATCAATTATCCTAATGATTAGTGTAATTATGATTATGATTGAATCGTTTATCAAGTTTTAACTTTTTTTATTTTCTCAGATTTAATTTAAACTTTGTGACTTATAGAGTAAAATATAAATAAATTCGCCATAACTGGTAAATTTGAAATAGAATGAGCCATTTGGGAATAAAATGCTACAAGCTTTTATCAAGAAAATAATTATATTTATCTTTCTCAATGCACTGTTTTAAAACTACACGATCTTGTTTTTATTTGAAACTACAATAACCATTTTGTCTCTAATCTGTGTAACTTTTAAAATTACTCTATGATTATACTTTTGGGAAGGTAAACTATATAATCAAGTTAAATAAAAGTAGCGGCATAATACAGTCGACAGTTTAGGTACAGTCCAATTTTCTGACAGCTAGAAAAGCTATGAAATCCTATTTTATGTATTCAAAAGTCAAGTCGTATGATATTAAACTGCCATTTTTGATAGATATTATAAATATTAATAACTCAACATTAATAATGTAGTTAAACTCTTGTGTCCAGGTGTCATTTTTCAACTAATTTAAATAGTATACTATTTCTTATAGCGTCGCGTCCAACTACCCGTTCGGGCTATACGTTTATGTACTAGCTATGCCAATGGTTTTAGGGATTTGTGAAGTTATATTTATAGAAAGTGTGCACGCATTTGCGTGGAGTGAGAGTGGAATACCAATTTGGAAAAAAAAACCTTAAGTATACTCGACCGAGATTCGAACCTTGATCTCCCTGTCATCGGAAGTCTAGTCTACTCTGAGAGTAGCGCGTTAGGCCGTGCGACCACAGAAGCGGTTAGGTAAAATGTTAACTTTGTTGACAGCAAAATATATATTTGTATTTTCTAAAAGGTTATTTTTACTAGAATTGGACAGTAAGTTATTTTAGTGCAGACTAACAGATTTTTAAAATATCCGTAAAGACTATTCTTAATTTATTGTAGTATTTTTATTTTATATTTTCATTTTCAGAATAGGTCTAATTGTATCATAAACTCCTTGATTATAAAAGTAATGGTCAAAATCCGAAGTAAATCAATTATTTTTCGGTACAATTTGTAGTTTGAGTTTAAAATTTAAATGTATAATTCTCAAGTAAGTGTATTGCTGTCATATGAATCCAAATAGAAACATTTATATTAAATTGAACTAACACTCATGATGGGTCAAATGAAACAACCCTAATGGGGCTCTAAAACAAAATATTTATATATATTAGATGTATTTATTTTAACAGGTGCGTTGGTAAAGTGAAATCTCTTAGTAGCGGACACCTTCCAGGATAAAAAAAAAGTTCACTACTAATAAGTGTCCGTTATTTGAAAAACAAATAAATAATATATATGTATATATATATTAAATCATTGTGCTTAGACATATTTAAATCCATATGAACTTATATACTTTTACCATTGTGGTTGATGGTGGAAGTGTTGAGGACCCAACCGACCTTCGGGCTGAGTAACACACATACACACATACTGTGTATAATAACTACAACAATCCAATTACAGCATTGTGCAGTATTGTATGCAGGATAATTATGACATGTGGATACAGATTGTACGTAGTTTAATGTACAGATTGCATTATGCACAGGACAATACGCAAATAAAATGGCATGTGAACAGTAAGCCTTCTTTACTGTAGGTCTAAATGTGTACGCGAACACAGACTAAAATGATTGAATAACCCCCCCATAAAGATTCGAAAGAAAAGGGAGGTAAGAAATTTAGGTACCATAGTCATTACTACGTGGAATAATTTAGAAACTATCCCTAGAGGGAAAAGACAGTACTGCTCACACTTTGCTTGAGACAGTCGCATTCCTAACATTCCTACAATAAAATACTGTATATGAACTGATGTTTTCAATTTTATCCCACTATTTATATATATTCTTTTATGCGTAAATACGCGTCTATAGTATTGCCCGCATTTGTTATATAGAAAACTAGTTATTGCTAAGTTGTTTAACCGTAAGAACCAAGGCTATTTTGCCGAGGAAATTTAAACTGTCCGTTATAAAGAAAACTAGTTATTGCGAAGTTGTTTCACCGTAAGAACCAATGCTATTTTGCCGAGGAAATTTAAGCTGTCCGTTATCTAGAAAACTAGTTATTGCGAAGCTGTTTCACCGTAAGAATCAATGCTATTTTGCCGAGGAAATTTAAACTGTCCGTTATCAAGAAAAATCAGCTACTTATATGTGTCAATGGCTGTGGCGAAAAAAAAATTAACATCATTGTAGTTACTTTATGATAATTTGATAGAATTACTAAAACTTTAATATCAGTACTTTGTTATTCATGAAATATTCCTTTTCATTTTGTTATGCTTTTTCTTACTTTCCCGTCCCATCAAAAGAATATAAAATAAGAAATAATACATGTAGACTAGATGGTATTGAAGTGATCTCGTGTCTATATGTTTATCAAAGGATCCTCTTCTTTGGATGTGTGCGAGTCAGCTTGCCAAGATTTCTTCATTTGAGTATTCAAATTGATGTAAGCAGTAGCGGTTCTTTGTATTCGCTCAAGTATACAAGTTAGCCTCACCCAGGACACTCACTTCTGATAACAAAAGAACACCTTACACGGGTATTCATTATGAATATAATTGACTTCCCTTAAAATAGGATGAATCATAGATAGCTTTGGGGTTATCCATAAATCACCTAACGCTTTTTTTTTGTTGCACACATTGTAATTTTTCCACTATCAATGTTATGCAAATTGTGTTTTGTTTTATCTAAGCGTAAATTTTACTTTTTTTTTAACCCCCCCCCCTTTCTCCCATGTAACATCAAGTAGATATTATACCTCCCCCTCTCACCCTCTCAACAGAGCTATGTGGTTTTCGGATGAACCATTAGGGGTAGAGAGAAAAATGACACTAAAAGCCAAAGGTTTCAGGTTATAATCCCGTTTACAGGAGTTATTTTTCAATTATATTTAAATGCTTGAAAATCATCTATTTCACTTAGATTATATACTACTAGGTAGGTATCAATTCGGATTCTTAGTTCACTCGTTACCGCGTCTGATTACTGAGCGAAGAGTCTCAGGTTCGACCCTTGGAATTTTCGAAACATGTATTAGTGTTGTAATTATGGTTGTACCTTTTACAGTGACGAATTGGAGACAAGGCGGGCCTGCTTGTGACATTTTTTCTACAAATAAATAATTTTGTAAGACTGTGTGCTGATACAGTTTAATTTGTTGGTTTAACAGATGCATATTAGTTATCCTTTGCTCAAAAAAAAACTCTGTTTTGGCCAATAGTGATACTAGAACGGGCGAATAAATGTGTTTGGACTATTATATAAATCATATGTGTTTTTTAAGCACCGTGTCTTACTACCTGTTGGGGCATACGCCTATGCACTAATTATACATATGTTAGGAACTAACAAGGTTGGATTTAGAGGAAGTGTACCCGTAATTGTGTGTAAAGGGAATGGGAAACCATTTAGTAAAAATAACCCTTAATGCAAACGAACGGGATTTGAGCCTCAATCTCCACTCCAATCTATTGCGAGAATGACGCCTTAAGCCATTCGACCACTTAAGTTGGCTAATAGTCTAATAACAATTGAAATTGACTTAACGTCTGAAAAAAAAAGTCATTAACATGTTAAAATATTTATATTCCAAAACTTTTTCTGACTCAAACCCCCCATCCCCACCCACGTCCTTCATTGTAGGCGTGACCAAAGGCGTCAGTCTGGTCTTGTCTGGTTTGTTTGGAAACAGGGATATCAAGATACTAGAGCTGGGTACATTTCCTCTAAATTTGACCTTTTTTATCCCTAACACATTAGCGTAATCTGTACGTATGCGTGTAACCCAGACAAGTAGGGAGAAGCTGTGAGGAAATGTGCACGCATTTGAATAGAATGAAGATAGTAAATCATTTAGTAAAAAACAATCTTTTACACCCAACCGGGGTTTGAGCCCTGACTTCCTGGTCACTGACAAACCAAACTAAATGAACTGACACCTAAGAGCATATTGGCACGGTTTTCATGTACGCTTTTAAATCTGATCCAACCCATTTCATTCACTGGTAGAACGGTCAAAGGCGTCATTCTCGTGTTAGACTGTCCTACTGATGACGGGGGGGTTCAAGGTTCGAATCTTGGTCGGGTCTATTGAGAGTGATACATCCTAAATGATTTACAAATATTCTTCCACGCAAATGAGACTAGATTACCTCTAAATTGTGTCCTTCGTCCTCCCAACCACATTATAGTAATTAGCATTTACGCGGATAACCTGAACAGGCGGCAGGACGCGGTGATAGAGAGAATATCTGCTCAGTAATATTTACCTCTGGTTTCGTTCCTGACTGTACTGTACTCCAATCAGAACTGTGAACGCCAAGTGCCGTGATGCCGGTGTGGGGTTGAAAGGGGACGAGGGAGAGGGTTGATCGTCAGTAGCTGCTCGCGGTCCCAAGCCATGAATATCAAACACCCCCACTTCCCAGAAACCTTTTTTTTAGAGACAACTTCTCACCCTTTACCCCTTAAAACCTTCTATTTCCCCTTTTCTGACAGGAGTAAGTCTCAAACATCCTCTAAGATTTATTTCTAATCCACCTTTCCTTTTCTTTGTGCTTTCTAGAGCTAGGATTGAACCGCTTCTTGATATAGTGGTCAGCGCACATGGCTACTGATCTAGAAGTCCCGGGTTCTACTCCTGGTGGCGCTATAATAATAATAATAATATTTAGCACAGCGTCTTACTACCCGTTCGGGTTATACGCTTTAATCTATTAATCTAATGGATTAGGAATTGGGAAGGTTGAATTAGAGGAAGTGAGCCCGCATTTGCGTGGAGGGAGAATGGAAAACCATTTAGGATATTGGCACGGTTTTCATGTACGCTTTTAAATCTGATCCAACCCATTTCATTCACTGGTAGAACGGTCAAAGGCGTCATTCTCGTGTTAGACTGTCCTACTGATGACGGGGGGGTTCAAGGTTCGAATCTTGGTCGGGTCTATTGAGAGTGATACATCCTAAATGATTTACAAATATTCTTCCACGCAAATGAGACTAGATTACCTCTAAATTGTGTCCTTCGTCCTCCCAACCACATTATAGTAATTAGCATTTACGCGGATAACCTGAACAGGCGGCAGGACGCGGTGATAGAGAGAATATCTGCTCAGTAATATTTACCTCTGGTTTCGTTCCTGACTGTACTGTACTCCAATCAGAACTGTGAACGCCAAGTGCCGTGATGCCGGTGTGGGGTTGAAAGGGGACGAGGGAGAGGGTTGATCGTCAGTAGCTGCTCGCGGTCCCAAGCCATGAATATCAAACACCCCCACTTCCCAGAAACCTTTTTTTTAGAGACAACTTCTCACCCTTTACCCCTTAAAACCTTCTATTTCCCCTTTTCTGACAGGAGTAAGTCTCAAACATCCTCTAAGATTTATTTCTAATCCACCTTTCCTTTTCTTTGTGCTTTCTAGAGCTAGGATTGAACCGCTTCTTGATATAGTGGTCAGCGCACATGGCTACTGATCTAGAAGTCCCGGGTTCTACTCCTGGTGGCGCTATAATAATAATAATAATATTTAGCACAGCGTCTTACTACCCGTTCGGGTTATACGCTTTAATCTATTAATCTAATGGATTAGGAATTGGGAAGGTTGAATTAGAGGAAGTGAGCCCGCATTTGCGTGGAGGGAGAATGGAAAACCATTTAGGGAAAACCACCCCCAGTTCACCCGACCGAGATTCGAACTTCGATCTCCCCGTCCTCAGCAGTCGAGCTCAAAACGACAAGCGCGTTAGCCAACTAGGCCACCGAGGCGGGTGGTGGCGCTATAAATATTGTTCCCAAAAGAGGGAACTGTTCAAATTATAATCATGGCCTGGGTATGTTTAAGATATCACTGGCTTCACAAACTTCATAATCACTACCATCACGCCATCTCATTGCGGGTATGACGTGTAAGATAACTTCCAAGGGTATATTTCCACAGAGCGGATACAAATTTATATACGTTACGACTGAACTAGATACAGACAGCATTTCTCACGGTCAAATAGGTCATCCGCTTGGAAAAAAAAAGGGCCGTAATTGACTATCAAGAGTTAGCGTTAGCCAACATAGGTGAATAACATGAGTGAGGTTAATTTTTCACTATAGACCACTTTAAGTTGTTTTTTTTGCGTGTGTCACTAATGACCGAGAGGTACATGCCATTCAGTTCGACCACCTGTATGTAGACTATTAGCCGCTCTATTGGCAGAAAGTGTTGTCCAGGGTAAACCAATGGAGGTTGTCCACACGTCGTACCCACAATAAGATGATGTAATGATAGTGAATATGGAGGTGTGGACCAGTGGGACTCTTAACCCTAACTTAAGCCTAATAATATACAATGTGCTTCAAACGTTTTATTCAATTGCATTTAGATAGAAGGGAAGGTTACCTATATAAGCCTCTACAAATCATGAGATTTCTTCCAAGCCTGCGTTTGTGCGTAGGCATTTTTCACTTAGTGTCGAGTTCGAGACTAGTTTGAATGAAGATGAATCTTTTTCAAGATTATAGTAATATATAGCAATATTTCAAATTGAATTTCTGTAATAGATCCATGCATGAACCATAAATAAGTATAAATATACTATAATTTTTTAAGAAATATATTTTCTATGAACAAATTTATAATCACACAAATTCGATTTTTTTGAAATAGATTTAATTTAATAATTGTAGCATTTTTTTAACCATACAAAAGGAAATAAAGAGGGACTCTAATTTCTATTAAATTATATCTTAAAATTGAATGTAACTTAATTAATCAAAATAATCGAAAAGTACAAGTACTTCAAGTCGAGTTTGGGAATTTACCAACCCCTGACGACCGTTGGGATAATTCCTCTTAAGAGATAAATGCTCATGGTACTAACCGAGTATTGAACCCGAGACTCCTAGGTTCGTAGTCAGGTGCTACACCACGGGGTCAGATCGTTATTAGGTTATTGTTTATTGGTTTATCGCCATTTCAATTTAGTATCGACAAAATGTAAATATACTCAAAATGATCTTTGTGCCCTAGTGGGATTTCAGAAATCAAATGAGTGTGGGTTATTTTTGATTGAGAAGTTGTGTGTTGTTTACACTCCGTTTATCCTGAAAGATGGCCGTATTTTCTTGATAGATTACACCAGTGGTCAACGACCTATACAGCCCCGGTCCGTAGACTGATTTTCTCTGGCCCGTAAAAAATTTAGCAAAAAATATATATATATTCCTAAAAATAGGCCTATAAGCTATAACTATTATTTGTATCACCGCATTTTACTTACTAACTGTTCAGGTTATACGTATCTATGTTAACTACTATAATGGTGTAAGGATTAGGAAGGAAGCATTGTAAAGGTAATCTACACGCATTAGCGTGGAAGGAGAGTGGGAAACCATTTAGGAAAACCACCCTCAGTAGACTCGACCTGGATTTGAACCCCGATCTTTCAATCATCAGCAGGCCAATCTAACACGAGAGTAATACCTTAGACCATGGTGTTCCAACGTTTTCCATCCCAAATGGTCAAATCTGACTAGACTGTCAGTTTGCACCGCGGGACGTTATATACTTATTTTATGACCTAATCAGCACTTAATAAAACCCACTTCAATGGCTGAATGGTCTAAGGCGTCACTCTTGAATTAGACTAACTTAATGAAGACAAAGAGATCGGAGTTCAATTCCCGGATGGGTCTGTTGAGGGCAGCCTTTCCTAAATTATTATCCCCTCTCATTCCACTCAAACACAGGGAGATTACCTCTAAATATGTCCTTACTCACCCTTACCCCAATATAGAAATTATCATATATGTGTATAACCTTAACAGGTAGTAAGACGTGGCAATATAAAAATAATTAGTAAACAATTACTTTCAATAAGTTACTCGTATGTAATTTTTTTTAACAATATTTAAATTTTTACTGCCAGAATTTAGTAATCTTCCAAAGATATATAATGACATATGCACGTTCATACATTTTCACCAAACAAATTAGCAGCATAAATATATATTTTTAGACTACATATTTTTACTAAACAAATAAATACATCATAAAATGCTGTCATGACCTTTTAAAATAAATATTTTTATTTGTATCATTAGCAATTTCACATCTGCCAACAAGGACTTCTCTTTAATTTCCCTCTAGGACACAACAAGGGCCACATTTTAAGTGAGCGTGAGCCGGATTTGGCCTGCGGGTCACCAGTTGGCCACACTCCTTTAAACCCCTCGGCCACCGCAGCGGCTTATAACTAACTACTATTAGAGAAATATTAAGTTGAATTTTTTTTTTCCTCGCTATTTATTTTTAAACCAGCTTTCCAATTTTTTGTTTTAATTAATGCCGCCCCGTTGTCAAAAAGGTTGCCAGATCCTGGATTACACTATGACCTTAACTTACAAGCTATACCATAGTGGACCAATGCTCGGTAAACGTGATATCTTACAGGGCAGAGGAAGGGTTTACACGTTGACTAAAATATGCATGTTGGCTGAACATGGACTATATTTAAAAACATGAATATCATATATGTGAAACCTGCAGCTACCTCAAAGGGCTAATATGAGCACCTCTTGGAAACTCAAAGGTCATGTGGTTGAAACTTGTCAATCCCCGCTTCGATTATTGATCAATCGATGTGAGGAAATAGAATCGAACATCATTTCGTGTCCAGTGAACATGGAGGAATAATATTAGCCTTTTCTTTGGGGATCTATTTACCATAACTTTCCCTTCGACTTTTCCCAACGTTGAGTTGTTGAAAAGATAGTACAGTACAGAGATAGAGTGGCTCTCACGCAAAAAGGGAGGATACTAGTATACATAGTATTTCTCACGCAAGAAGGGACGATACCGATACTAGTATAAACAGTATTTCTCAAGCAAGAAGGGAGTATACTAGTATACATAGTATTTCTCACGCAAGACGGGAGGATACTAGTATACATAGTATTTCTCACGCAAGAAGGGACGATACTAGTATAAACAGTATTTCTCACGCAAGAAGGGAGGATACTAGTTTATATAGTACTTCTCACGCAAGAAGGGAGGATACTAGTATATATAGTACCTCTCACGCAAAAAGGGAGGATACTAGTAAATATAGTATTTCTCAAGCCAGAAGGGAGGATATTAGTATAAATAGTATTTCTCAAGCAAGAAGGGAGGATATTAGTATAAATAGTATTTCTCAAGCCAGAAGGGAGGATACTAGTATAAATAGTATTTCTCAAGCAAGAAGGGAGGATATTAGTATAAATAGTATTTCTCAAGCCAGAAGGGAGGATACTAGTATAAATAGTACTTCTCACGCAAGAAGGGAGGATACTAGTATATATAGTACCTCTCACGCAAAAAGGGAGGATACTAGTAAATATAGTATTTCTCAAGCCAGAAGGGAGGATATTAGTATAAATAGTATTTCTCAAGCAAGAAGGGAGGATATTAGTATAAATAGTATTTCTCAAGCCAGAAGGGAGGATACTAGTATAAATAGTACTTCTCACGCAAGAAGGGAGGATACTAGTATATATAGTACCTCTCACGCAAAAAGGGAGGATACTAGTAAATATAGTATTTCTCAAGCCAGAAGGGAGGATATTAGTATAAATAGTATTTCTCAAGCAAGAAGGGAGGATATTAGTATAAATAGTATTTCTCAAGCCAGAAGGGAGGATACTAGTATAAATAGTACTTCTCACGCAAGAAGGGAGGATACTAGTATAAACAGTATTTCTCACGCAAGAAGGGAGTCTACTAGTATACATAGTATTTCTCACGCAAGAAGGGAGTATAATAGTATACATAGTATTTCTCACGCAAGACGGGAGGATATTATACTAAAAGTAGGGTTCACGCTCATCAATACCTTCTGTTAAATTAAAATACTAAAATATTTTTATAATAGTTACATTTATTTACTAAAAGCCAGATTTAATGTGGGTTGTACATAGATGGACGCACTTTTCATATTAATAATAAATAGATTTGGACTTATAGATTAAACATTTTGATACAAATAGAATATAAAGATGTAAGTAGGCCCTATAATTATTTATATATTTTTTTTTAAGAAATATATTATAATATTTAGCACCGCGTCTTACTACCCGTTCAGTTTATACGCTTTTAAGTACTAATTACTCTAATGGATTAGGAATTGGGAAGGTTGAATTAGAGGAAGTGAACCCGCATTTGCGTGGAGGGAGAGTGGAAAACCATTTAGGAAAAACCTCCCACAGTTCACCCGACCGAGATTCGAACCTCGATCTCCCCGTCCTCAGCAGTCGAGCTCAACGCGACAAGCGCGTTAGCCAACTACGCCACCGAGGCGGGATATAAAGAAATACATTGTGCTTCAAACGTTTTATTTAATTTCATTTAGCTAGAAGGGAACGCTACCTATGTAAGCCCCTACAAATCATGAGATTTCTAGGAAGCCTGCGTGTGTGCGTAGGCATTTTTCATTTCGTGTCGAATTTGATTGAAAAAGAGTCTTTTTCGAGGTTCGAGTACCATATAGCAATATTTTTACAGGAGGTATTTCAAGTTGAATTTCTGTAATAGATCCATGCATGAACCATAAATAGAATTATATATGTTTTTTAAGGAATGCATTTTATAATGAACAAATTTATAATCACACAAATATGAATTTTTAAATAGATTTAATATAATAATTGTTCAATTTTTAACTATAAAAAAGTAAATATAGAGGGACTATATATTCTATGAAATCATATCTTAAAATTGAATGTAATTAATTAATCAAAATAATCGAAAAGTCCGAGTACTCAAATTTATCGAGTATTGTAAAAATCTTCAAGTCGAGTTTGGGAATTTATAATATATATATATATATATATATATGACATATTATAAGCTTTGATCATTAAAAATAATCCTCATGATATGTATTTACTGTATACTTAGAAAATTATTTTTAATTATCAAAACCTATAATATATCATATTATTACATTATCAGTTTATACACTTGATCAATACTGTATATTAAAAAAATCGAGTTCCTAATGTCAATTACTTCTTAAAATATAAAAAATATTTGAGATATCGCCGAATCAGTGGTCACGTGGTGTAAGGTGTCTCATACACACTAACAGCCGTTCCTGGAGATAGTGTTTCAATTACTGATATGGTCTATTTAAGGTTTTTAGCTCATATGATTTCCTTCACCCGTTACTCTCAAATGAGGGTACATTTCCTCTAAATTCTGCTTTCCCTATATCTAGTATACTAGTATACAATTTGTAAATATCTCTAACGGGTAGTATTAGGTGGTACACACATAACACACACATACACATATGTGTATATATTTATATAAGGATTCGATTGGTATTCTTCATCAACATTTCTGCTTAGTAATAATAATAATATGTTTATTTTTTTATAACCACGTCTTACAAACTATACGCCTGCCTAATAATTTAAGTAAGTATTGCTTCTCTTAAAATGTTATAAAATTATGTTAGGAATAGTAGTCTTAGATAAACATCCTGAAGTTAATATTATTCTAGTCGTGTTTAGTTAACGTTTATATCAAATAATAATTGTATGTATTTCATGATCAATTCATTTTCTAATGTTCCAATGAAAAATAATTTACAGCTTTGTTTTTTCTCTTGAATTTATTGTATCGTAGACACTAATTATTTTCCTAATATATGATTTTTGAAACGTATTACAAAAAAATACTACACCCAACCAACAATTTTGAAATAATTTCATTCCCACCGAATATATAAAAAAAAAGCCATCTTGGGAGTGGTTGTGGTGTAGAATAAATAATTTAATTTAGAATGACTGTGTTTGTATTTATTTACTTTTACTATGGTTAGAAATAGCTTCGAGCTATAATCTTTCATTTTAAAAATTGCATAGATACTAGAATGTCTACTAACACTCCAGAGTGACATTTCAGTCAATGATTTAAAGCCAATTTATTTGTCAGTCTCACCAATATTCAAATAAATAAATAAAAATGTTTTCTCAAAACTAACGTCTAGAACATAACAAAATGTCGCCTACCTGCGAGAAAATTACATACTTTCAAAATTGCCTGATTTTTTTTATCTTATAGCAATAGGTTTCTAGTTCAAAAACGTTGAGTGTTGAAGAAAAATAACAATCGTTCAAGGTGTTACCCACGAATTGAAAGTCGATAAAAAAAAAAGGGAGAGAAAAAACTCACAACGTAAACACCAAACTATCATTCATGTTATTTGTCATTCTAAATGTCTTGAACGAAAAAAATAAAAGAAGCTAAGAAAGCGAATATAGAGCAAGAAAAGCAGGTGGCGAGTTTCTCAGCACCGTTCAAAACAAACAAACTTTTAAAGGACAATTTGTTCCGGGTTTTGAATATGGATATATTTTTGTATCGCGTGAAACAAAATATAGTACCAGGAAATTAAAACAATATTACACACATTAATTTTCAAGCGTAAATAATAATTCAATAAAATACACACATAAAAAATAATATTGATGCTCTTCAACTATAAAGCAAACACATTCACCATCAAATTTCTATAGGTAGGGCCTTATTGGTCAGCTAGAAAAGTCACTAGTTATACTTTCACGTATTCATACGTCAAGTCATGTTATATGAAGCTGTCAGTTTTGATATATGTCATCAATTTATATAAAATAATACAGCCCAGATCCATCTCTGGTCAGATATAGCGTTCACAAAGCACTATATCCTATGGTATGGGCTAGATAAAGTTGCTAATACTGTTTTCAAAGCACTATATCCTATGGTATGGGCTAGATAAAGTTGCTAATACTGTTTACAAAGCACTATAGCCTATGGTATGGGCTAGATAAAGTTGCTAATATTGTTTTCAAAGCACTATATCCTATGGTATGGGCTATATAAAGTTGCTAATACTGTTTACAAAGCACTATAACCTATGGTATGGGCTAGATAAAGTTGCTAATACTGTTTACAAAACACTATATCCTATGGTATGGGCTAGATAAAGTTGCTAATACTGTTCACAAAGCACTATATCCTATGGTATGGGCTAGATAAAGTTGGTAATACTGTTTTCAAAGCACTATATCCTATGGTATGGGCTTGATAAAGTTGCTAATACTGTTTACAAAGCACTATATCCTATAGGTATGGGCTAGATAAAGATGCTACTTTCATTAATATGTCTCAGTCTGGTCAGATATAGTGCTTACAAAGCACTATATCATTGATCTGTCTTAATCTCACTTATGGCTCTGACAAATATGAAAGTGGCCGAGGTATGAATGGTACTACTAATAACATTCCATTCACAGCCATTCCCTGAGATGAAGAGAGTGAAGTGAAGGTGTCGCTTGTAGAGTCGGTTGGTTGAAGCATTTCAGTGGGCTTGGCACACTGGTGTGTAATGATACCGTCTGGCTCAGCGAGGAAAGCAATGGGAGCCCACTTCACTTATTTCCCTAATATATCTCTTCAGTTCTACCTAAGCTTTACAACTGACGGCGGAACTGTTGAAGATACAAACAACCTTCGTGTTAATTACTATTCATACAACCATAAAATAAAAATAAGAAAATAGTAAAATGTTATTAATGTTGACCGAAAAATTATATACATCGTATTTTCTAACAGGGATTTTATATCATAATCCTAATACTATTTTCTTATTTATAAGCATTTATTGTATTTGTTGACTATGTGACAGTATGACCACTACTCCACCCCATTGGGCAAACGGACCAAACGTCAAGCTGTACTAGTTTGGTTTTCTAACGAAGGGAAGGGCAGGGTTCCAATTCCATCCGGCGTTCCCTCCAATTAAATTTGGATTGATTTCTAAATTAAACCCTTTTCATTCTTATTACATTAGTGTAATTAAATGCTAATCTCCCGGACGTGATATATAATATTGTTCCTATGGGCTGCATCAATTGTAGCCCAGTAGTGGAAAGATCATCCAGTAGTAATATACCGTTGCCCAGGGAACGCCCGAATGTTCTAATCGTACATCTTTTCAATGGAGGCTCTTTCCATGTCCCGATGAGATGGGTTGGGGGTGATAGTGAGTATGAGGGTGTGGAACAACTGGGAACACTTAAACCTGACTTGAGGCTGATTAACCAAACCTGAGTTAAGTTCAACTATAATTAACCAAACCCATACCCAACATCCTCTGAGGCATCCTTTCTCCCTCCATTCTTCTCACATGTCCATATTACCTTATCATGCCTTCTCTTTTCCGTCCTGTATTTGCTCTTCCTTTACTATTCCTCTTACAATATCATTTCTCATCATATAAAATCTTGTCACAACTATCCTGCTTCTCAGAAATAATTAGTTAGATATTAAACCCTAAAATTAAGGGCGATTTACTTTAGGGCAAAAATAGAGAAAGTCGATTTTCTCAAAATCTACTCTAACTAACAATGTTACGTTTAGTATCCAAACAATGTTTAACTCTACACATGTAAATTCTCGTTTTCCCATAGAAATGACTAAAAATCTTACTTTACATAATCGGAAATCTCTAAATTTAATCATATCTCAGCAACTATTTCAGATACGAAATAACTTATTGCAAAGTGGTATTACTAATTTATATTATAAACTTTGATAGGAAATATTGTTTTTCAAACCAAGAATTTCTGAGCTATAAGTAACCATATATTCTGTGGAGCACTTAGAAATTGAAATTGATAGTTATTCTGTTTGGTGGAAAGACACATTCCTCTTTTCTCAATGTTTAAATAACAGTTTATACTTAATTTTGTAACTTTACATTACATTATGTTACAATAGGACTCGCCCCATACTGACATTTACGCATAACTCTCTGTAATTCATACTACCCGCTCCAATTATACCGACATTAATATAATCCCTACAGTAGTACTATTCTCTATTGTAGTTCACGTAGGTTGGTACGACATAATAAAACAATTCTGAACTATAATATTCTCTCTACATAGGCCTAATCAATTTCAACATAATAAAACTGTTCATGTACTTACCGATTGAATCTTTTGAAACTAGCAACCACCAAGACTAGCCTACACCTATCATCCTAAATTGACGAGTCGGCTGAGCGAGCTACGATGTTCCAACAAGATGTAGTCCAATCTGTCCTGGTCTACTAACATGTAATGGGCCGGACAATACTGGACACGACTAGAGAACGACTATTCACCTGCCCTCTGATGGTAGAACGATTAACTACTTTCAAAACATCAGGTGATTGAAGAAATATTTTGGAAGTCGGATGGAGCCTTGACAACAAAGGGTCTACTTGATCTTTCAAAGCCGCATTGACGTCATCAACCGTGATTTCAGTTCTCCCACCTTGATTTTATTGCGACGAAACCCACTATATATTGTGATGTGCGTGTATGTTAAAATTACTATTTTGATTTCAATGATTGACCAAGGAACGTGGTCCTGGACCTAGACAATGTCAGGATAAAACATTTATATATTTTATCTTCATCAGATTCGTAACTATGGCTAATTAATTATTGGACTCTGATTTAATTTTAACTCTTAATATAAGAGTCAGCCATGTTAAATGTTGTTATTTTTCTATTATCTAAATCTATGGATTTTTACCTGATCGTCAAAATTGAAATGAGGCTCTATGTTTTGTCTGTCGCCACTTGGGCGCTAAAGTTTTTTCGAGTATTAAATCTTTTAGATAGCCACAATTGTTAATTGACTTGGAGTTGAACGAGCTAAATATAAATTGTTTTGAAATTGTGGATAATAGTAATTATTTTGTAATCTTCAACATAGCGTTTCTTTCTTTTTTTTTCTTTTTTTTCATTTTGAAATATAGTTTAATGTAACGTAATTTTCTGATAATTTTGATTAATTATGAAATTAATTAATATTAGTATATTTTCTAATCTTTGTATATGGTTTGCCTCTAAATACGTTATTTTTCATTATTATTTACTAATAGGGTTATTGTTTTCATTTCCTAATATTGTTTTAGGATCTGATAGTCCCGGGGGAGTTTGACTAAAGTATGTAAGCCAAACTCTCGCGTAATTTAGATTCTCTTATAGAAAGTTAAAATGTATAGTTAACGTTTTTGAAGTCTTTATTTTATGGTATGAAAATACACTTTAGTAACATTTTGAAGGTGCCCATTAGGCCCTTATTTAGTCTTTATGTATTATCCTAATATATATTAATATCTTTGATGTATTGTACTAAATTCAACGTTGCGGGTTGTTCTGTCTCTTCAAGACTGACCCATTTGAATGTTGGAAATATTACAAGTTTCTAACTTTCTCTTAAATTACCTGCGCAATTTAAAGATATGAAGTTATTATCTATTTGTTTGGTTTTCAACATATCTCAGTTTGATTAATGAGACCATGTTCTAATGTCTAATGTTATTGTTTTGAATAAACCGATCAATTTGTTGCTTTTAAATATTTCTAATAATTTCCCTTGTCACTTGTTCCATAGCTTACTCCCGCTCCCTTTTATCTTATTAATGGTCGTAAATAAAAGGTAACAGAGTGGGGTTGTAACCATTTGTATTATTTGAAGGAGTGTATCTGGAACAATGCACATTAATATTTTTAACAAATCTTACGGGTGTATAGTAAATATTTCTATTTTAATATTAAAGAGAGGGAAAGTTTGTGCGGTGCACAACACCTTTTATTTTTCTGCCAACATTGATAACATATTTACTACATTGATAATGTTGTTTTACAGGTATTGGTAATATCTATCAAATGGGACAGCTACATATCACACAAATTAAGATATTTTTGTTGTTTTTTAATTAGTAGCTTTTACAGCCGTAAATAAAGTTTCTTCCTATCTGAATTTGCATACTAACTTGACTTTGATTCAAGAATTCGGGCTTATAGTACTGACCGAGCCCACATTAATTGACTTTCTTCGTAAGGTCTACTACTATTATATCCAAAATATCACTTCCACACGAGGCTGAGTTGATCCCGTTCCAGACCCATTGTTTCAAAGAAAGTCTGGAAGTACCAGGGATCGAACCTGAGTTCTTTGTATCTGTAGACAGGAACTCTGAACACTAACTCACCAAGGAGGGTTTACATTATATATATATATATATATNTATATATATATATATATATAGTTGACCTAATGTACACCACTTCCGACTAGCTTGGGAGAATGGTATTTGAACTCCTGCAAAGTTAACCAAGTATTTTTTTACACATCCTCTCGGTAGAGAAATGCTGGAATATTTATTCATTCATTACGTTACCAACAGAGCGTGGGTTACTATTATAATTATATTTATTCTTATTATATTATATACATAAACATTCAGAATAATATGTTTATATATATATATATATATATATATATTCCATTCAATACCCCAGCATTCACCTGGGTAAAATAGATACTTAGTATCCTCCGGCTTGAGTTCGAAGACCAGCCTCCTGAACCAGAGTCGGGAGTGGTGGCCACTAAGTCAACCTTAAAAGTGCTAACACTTAAGATTGATTTAAAAAGAATGATTTTAAAATACACTTTATTTTTAATAAACTAGAATAATAGATTGTTAATAGAAAGTGGTAGAGTAATTATAACTAATAAGACGAAGTTGAACCTATACAAATCACTTTAATTTTTTTTTTCAAATATTTAAAGTTTTTTTTAGAAAGGGGGCATTGTAAGTGAGAAAGGCTTCAAAACCTCTTTAAATAAAAAGTAAATGCAATTTGGTGTTGATAAAGAAAACTCGGCGCCGCCTGACGCTTGTCACCATCAATAACCCAAACACTCAGTGAATCGATTAATTTATATCGCTTATGGCTCGACAATAGCTCCACATTCATTGTATAAAGATCCATTAAGCTTGTCAGTTAATCCACGTGAGCCAACCTCCTCCCTTCCCACGTCCCCCAATCCTCTGCCCTACCGTCTCGTGTTTGTATATTCAATTCTTCCCCTCTCTGCCCAATTCTCCTCTCTATTATACTATAAGCCCCGCTCTTACGGTCTTTCTAGAAAGAGTGCGCTTTATTTGGAAGTGTAGGAAAGGGGGGGGGGGTTGCTTCCCAAAACACTGATAGGCTATAGTCAAATGTTTATAGTATCACCCTTATCTGACAACTAGAAAAATGTATACATCTACTTTAGTAAAAACCTTATCTGATACATAGAAAAAAAAAATCTTTTCACGTAGGCCTATAATAAGAATCTTATTTGACACCTAAAAATACTAGATCTACTTTCACATATAATACACCTATAAAATGTATTAGTTCTACTTTCCCTAAAGGAAAACCTTATCTGACACCTATAGAATATATTAGTTCTACTTTCCCTAAAGAAAAACCTTATCTGACACCTATAGAATATATTAGTTCTACTTTCCCTAAAGGAAAACCTTATCTGACACCTATAGAATATATTAGAACAACTTTCCATGTTAAATCTACTTTCCCATATAGTAAAAACCTTTTCTGACTCCTAGATAATATATTATATCTACTTAACCAAATAAGAATAACCTTATCTGACACCTAGAAGATTTATTAGATCTACTTTTACATATAGGAGAAACCTTATCTATCTTGCACCTGGAAAATTTATTAGATCTACTTTCGCGTATGGAAATATACTTGAAGGTGACCTGGCGGTCTAGGGGTAAGGTGTCAGACTTCTATGCTGGCGGCCGGGGTTCAATCCTTGGGCCCGGCATAGATTTATCTGATTAGCAAACCCTCCCTTCACCTCCGACAAGATATCTTGTGAATGTGGGGAATGCCAGGCCTCCACCGTGGTTCGGATTCCACGTTAAACTGTAGGTCCTCCATTTCATCTCACAATCACCCTACCATTACACATTAGCGTAAGTGCGTATAACCCGAACGGGTAGTAAGACGCGGTGCTAATAATAATAATAATAATAATAATAATAATAATAATAATAATATACTTGAATGACAGATAGAAAAGTCACTAGATCTACTTTCACATCTTCTCTCTGACACCTAGAAAAAAATATTAGTTCTACTTTCTGACACCTGGAAAAATTACTGGATCTACTTTACGTATTTATACGTCAAGTCATATGATTTTCAACTGTCACTTTTTTTATTCCATCAAGGAATTCCATATTACCATAGGATCTACCTAGTTTGAGAACCAGACTGATAGATGTTATCAATATAATATTTTAAAAAATAAAATTAATATTATGGTAAAATAATATTAATTTTGGTCACAAAAATATTGTATTTACTAAAAGGCCCTCTATATAAAAAATGAACCCTACTAGATCGTATCAATGGTTGGAAGTCATTATTATTATTATTATTATTATTATTATTATTATTATTAGCACCGCGTCTTACTACCCGTTCGGGTTGTACGCACTTACGCTAATGTGTAATGGTAGGGTGATTGTGAGATGAAATGGAGGACCTACAGTTTAACGTGGAATCCGAACCACGGTGGAGGCCTGGCATTCCCCACATTCACAAGATATCTTGTCAGAGGTGAAGGAAGGGTTTGGTAATCANGCATTCCCCACACTCACTAGATGTATTGTCAGAGGTGAAGGAAGGGTTTGGTAATCAGATAAATCTATGCCGGGACCGAGGATTGAACCCCGGCTGCCAGAATAGAAGTCTGACACCTTAACCCTAGACTACCAGGTTACCCCTTGGAAGTCATTAACAAGTCTATTATTCTGGTTTTGTTTAAGAGGAGATATTCACAATTTGATTAAGAGTTAATCTTACCAATCAATAAGTTAGATATATAGATGCTAACTACGTGTTTATGGTTCAATTTTTATTAAAAAAAATCTTTTTAGATTTATTTTTTGCCATCAACAATGATAACATTTTACTATATTATTGGTGAGATTATCTTGATATTGATTACTATCTATCAAAAGTGACGGTTGTATATAATATTACTTAAAGTGTGAATACATGAAAGAACGTCCAATAACTCTTTTTATGTTAGATAATATCCTTTCTATGAAAATCGGACTATAATACCTATTAGGCCTACTGTCTTAGGTTAAGTTGCTTTGTTAGTGATGACCTAATAACGATACGTGTTTTTACTGGTGAGAAAATGTAAGTTAAGCACATGGCCAAACAACAAACTAGCTCCCCGCTTCGTTGGCCGTATGTGGTCTACTCTCACAGTAAACTAGACTGCCGATGACGGTTTGAAACTTGGTTGGGTATATTGAGGGGGGGGGGGGTTTCCAAAATAGTTTTCCACTCTCCCTCCACACAAATACAGGTGCACTACCTCTAAATATAACCTTACTAATCCCTAAAACAATTAGCGTAGTTAGTATCTAAGCCGTATAACCCGAAAGTATAGTAAGACGCGGTGATAAAAAAAAAAAGGAACTAGCCTGTAGCTCTTTCTTTTTTTCATATCATCCTCGACACATTATGACGTTTTAATATTTATTTATTGAAATCGCTTTTTACCGAACGTTCAGCCTGTAGGAATTTGTAATAATGTGGTAGGAATAAGGAAGATTGAATCTAGAGGTAATGTATCCGCATTTGCGTTGAGGTAGATTTGAAAATCATAAAAACCCATTCCAGTACGTGTAACCAGGATTTGAACCCCGTTCTCTCTCTCTCTCTAGTATGTTGTAAGAGTGAGGCCTTTTAACATCAGTAGCAAACCATTTGATAATTATTAATCCGCATATCATTTCATATACTCCTCATATGGCCGCACGCTTCATTTACAATAAATGTTGCCAAAATTATAAAGAGGTACCTACTAACCTAATTACAAATTATTATTTTTAGGAAGCCATAAGCAAATGAACGGGTTTACTAGTTTACATTTATTGCCAACGTTTTGTCCTTGGACACATATTAAATGAATAGTTGTTAGCTCAATTATGAAAACATTTTTACTAAACTAAGACAAATATCATTAAAATAAATTATCTTATATTAACAGAGGAACACTTTTTTTTTAAATAAGAACACGTGTGATGTAAAATATTTGAAAGCAATAGTTTTTTACGTTTTTATAAAGTTTGCTCTCCGTGGATCCGGGTCCAATTTAATATCAAGTGTGTATATGTATTTTATAAGTATAATTAAGAGAATTCATCACCATGTAATAATACCTGCATCGGTGGCCGCATGGTCTAAGGCAGGCATGTCCATTCCGTGGCCCGCAGGCTGATGATTTGGTTCTGCAAAGTACACCAGCTCAAATTTAAATACTTCATAGCGTTTCAAAGCTCTTAAAACGGACATATTTGCTCGCTAATTTCCTTCAAGTTTCCAGAATTGTGAGTATAATGTTTCTTCCGTTATGTATTTGTTTGTTTAGAATAAATATATAACACGAACGGGTGATAGGACGCGGTGCCAATGATAAATAAGTAATCGTTCATGTTTTTATAAAATTTGGTTGGCCATGCCTGATTAAGGCATCACTCTCGCAATACATGGGACTACCTATGAGGGGGAAATCTGGGTTCGCATCCTGGCTGAGTTCTCTGTGTTTTATTACTAATTTTTTTCCACTCTCCCTCTACGCAAACTTGAGTATATTTACTTTAAATTCAACCATCCTAATTCATAACACTAACGTATTTAGTATATATATAGCAAAAATGGGTAGTGAGAGAATGGGCTAAAAGAAAAGGATGTAATAATTTTAGAAAAATATAGTAGAATTCTGTGGTCTTGGGGTAAAGTACTCGCCCCATGACCGGATGTTCGTGCATTCAAACCCAGCTAGGGGTAACGTATTTTTCTTGTGTGATACAAATTTGTAGCACCTTTAGAGGAGAAGTAAGGCCGTTGGTCCTATTACGATGGTGGCATGTAACATAGCCCTGCAAAGTATCTGAAAATTACTTTCGCGGCAAAATCGCTAAGCCCTTTTGCTCTCTTTCTCTCTCATAGAAATTATCATGTGGTGATATAATCAGTTGGTTCAGAAAATGCACGTTAAATGCCTTAAATTAATAAATATAAAATAACTTACCACTGAATCTTTGCAAATAAAACATTTCAACATTAAATCAAACATTTCATTTTATTGTATTTTAGGAATTCAATAAATGATGATTCACACAGTTTGAGAATGTATAATTTATAAACGATGAAGTTAAACAAATTACCAAAAGGCCACACCGAGCACCTAAAAAAACCAAGAATATCCCATCTCTCCCATATACCAGGGGTCTTCAACCCGTGGACCACTTAGGGCTTGCGATAACATTTTATTGCGGCCCGATAGCTTATTAACAATATAAAATTATTCAATGGGGAAAAAAATTACAAATCCAGATGTTTATTTTATATAATATACTAATAGAATAAATACATATTTTCAGTTATTTTGCAAACGATATTTTCTTTTTACATGAAGAGAAGTATTATTTTTTACCCGCCTCGGTGGCGTAGTTGGCTAACGCGTTTGTCGTGTTGAGCTCGGCTGCTGAGGATGGGGACATCGAGGTTCGAATCTCGGTCGGGTGAGCTGGGGGTGGTTTTTCCTAAATGGTTTTCCACTCTCCCTCCACGTAAATGCGGGTTCACTTCCTCTAATTCAACCTTCCCAATTCCTAATTCATTAGAGTAATTAGTACTTAAAGCGTATAACCCGAACGGGTAGTAAGACGCGGTACTAATTATTATTATAATTATTATTATTTCACACAAATGTACTTTTAACAGGCAAATGACAACTCTAATAGATAAAGGGAATGGCGCTCTCTCCTGCTCTGAAACAACAGAGAACATGCTTCACGTGAAATCCGAAACTTCACCTTTCAGAGTCAGGCCTAGTCCCTAGTGTGAGTATAGGAGTTTAAGAATGAGCTGATACGAATATTTTATTATGAGTTCAATCCCAATATGGTCGGTACAGTATTGTGGCCCGTTAGCCAACTAGAGACAGAAACTTTGGCCCTCGGACATAAAAATTTTATAACCCCCGCCTTAGACTATTCGACCACTGAGACGGATACGTTTTAGTAAATATCGGATTGAGATAGGTTTGTTCTATATTGCCTTACTCTTATCCAGAAGGCCCGGGTTCATTCGAGAGATATAAAAGGAGGTTTTTTCAACAATGTGGTCTTTACTCAAGGTGAGCTGAAACTTAAATTCATCCTCCTCATCATGTTTGGCTAACTTTTATAGTACTAAGGACCACCAATAATCAGGCCCACCACGAGAGGGGGAAGGGAGGGGAGATGGTACCATGGTACCGGGCCAGGGACATCCATGAACCGGAGATCCAGATTCACAATTTTTTTTAAAATTGTAGGGGATGAAAAAAACAGAAAATAAAATATTTATGACGTGCAATAAAATGCCTATCAATACTAAAGAACAGAGCATTCCCAGCCCACCAGCTTAAAATTATTTTATCATTGGTTTAGTTAATCTAGTCTTGTCCTTTATTTCCAAGTGTTGTCAATTTCAAGGAATCTATTATTTTCTGTACTGAAACTAAATTTGGCACGCCAAGAGATTCGAACAGTATATTACATTTCTTTTGTAAAAGGGTCACTTTTTTAAAATGTACAAATCAAAGTCCAACATTGGTGTAGAAACAAGGGAGAGAGGGGGGGGGGATTTTTCCTTGAAATATGGCTTTGTATCAAACTCTAAATAACTTCTAAAAGCAATCAATTTTCAAAAATTCATCGGGAGAAGACCACTACAGCACTACAGATATATTTTAAAGGCATCCAATCATCAAAAATTTCAGAAGAAGATTATTCAAAATAGTTTCTGATAGTATCCAACTTTTCAAAATTGGTCGGAAAAAGGCCCACTCTACATATTTTACAGATATATTTATTTTTCTAGTAACCCAATTTTCCTAAATTTAATGGAGAGAAAATCACTTCAAATAGCTAAGATGAATATTATTATTATTATATTTATTAGCACCCCGTCCTACTACCCTTTGGGCTATACGCACTTACGCTAATGTGTAATGGTAGGGTGATTGTGAGATCAAATGGAGGACCGACAGTTTAACGTGAGATCCGAACCACGGTGGAGGGCTGGCATTCCACACGTTCACAAGTTGTGATTAATACACGTCTTGCCAGAGGTGAAGGAAAGGTTTGGCTGTCAGATAAATCTGTGCCGGGACAGAGGATTGAACCCCGGACCCCCAGCACAGAAGTTTGACACCTTACCCCTCCTAGACTGCCAGGTCACCAATAGCTAAGAGAAGAGTCTAGTTAAAAAAAAATCCAGAATAAGGCCACTCTAAATATTTTCTAGACATTTGATGGGCGAGGGTCCCCAATCCCCTCAAAACACCTTTTTTTATATTTATTTTGTACTAACTTCCCATTAGACAAATAAGGTTTCACCACCCCTAAAATCGATTAGTAAAAAGAGGGGGGGACCCCGTACTTTGCTCTTGATAACCCGGCCTGGCTCGAGCACCTGGCGGTCCCACCAATAATCCGCAGAGACTATACAATATAGTGTGATATAGCCGAAATTTCAAAGGATGGGGTTTATCTGAAAGCTAGAAATGTTACTGGATATACTTTCACGTTCAGCTGATCTGCTGATGTCACCCTCGATAGATGTTATCAATACTTATAAAATAGCACCGATATTATATTAAAACCATACCAATTTTGATCGAAAATATCATATGTTTGTATTTTCTAGTTGGTGACCTGGCGGTCTAGGTGTAAGGTGTCAGACTTCTGTGCTGGCGACCCGGGTTCAATCCTCGGTCCCGGCACAGATCTATCTGATTACCAAACCCTTCCTTCACCTCTGACAAGACATCTTGTGAATGTGGGGAATGCCAGGCCTCCACCGTGGTTCGGATTCCACGTTAAACTGTAGGTCCTCCATTTCATCTCACAATCACCCTACCACTACACATTAGCGTTAAGTGCGTATAACCCGAACGGGTAGTAAGACGCGGTGCTAATAATAATAATAATAATAATGTATTTTCTAAAAAGCTGTTCTTATGAAAACCTGACTCTAGCTAGTTGTTCATTAATAATAATAATAATAATAATAATAATAATAATAATAATGTATTTTCTAAAAAGCTCTTCTTATGAAAACCTGACTCTAGCTAGTTGTTCAATAATAATAACAATAATAATAATACATTTTCTAAAAAGCTCTTCTTATGAAAACCGGACTCTAGCTAGTTGTTCGTTTGTCCATTTGTGTGCACCCTCTCCATGACGCTCTCAGCACTTGATAACTAAAACGTCACGATAAAAGACTGACAACAAATAAATGGCGTCCCGGTTTGATTGGGTAGTCACCTGCGAATATTCTCACACCCGACGTGAATACAAAAAAAAAATTAAAGAAAAGAAGGACGTTATTGATTTGATAATGCACTAAAGTGTTAAGGTCATGTACACATCAGACAAAATAGAACGTTAGAATAGGTCTCTACTCTCAAAAGGAGGCGATGAACAGCCTATTGGCATCTGTGATCACGCTGACAAAGGTGTTGAATTGTCTTGTCTAGCTATGAGAAGGCTGAATCTCGTCCGGTTGTACTGAAGTGGTTTTTTTTCACTGTATATTTTCTCCCTCATTCTTTACGCAAATATGTGTGCACTTTATTTGAATTTTACCACTGATATAGCTATAGACTAGCGAACTCTTACTCGAAATTTTCTTATTCCCAACTGGGCTGTACTATTTGTTTATTCCCACTTCTTACTAGATGTTCAGGATATATGTGTATGTAACGACTATGAATTACGTTAGTGGTTTTAGGGATGAAGAAGGTTATATTAAGAGAAAGTGTACCCGAATTTGGAAAAAACAAAACATTCTCAGTACACCTGGCCGAGATTAGAGCCTCGAGCTCCCCATCGTGGGAAGTCTAGTCTACCTCGATAGAGACGCCTTAGACCATGTGGCCACCAAAGCAGGGAACTCTAATCTCCAATCATTATATTGAAATTTTACTAAGATTATACTTATACTTGCCCCTCGAACCACTTTGATAATAAATATTTGATCCTGATATTAACCTAACCTAAAGATCTAAATCTTCTGACCCGCCTCGGTGGCGTAGTTGGCTAATGCGCCAGTCGTGTTGAGCTCGACCGCTGAGGACGGGGAGATCGAGGTTCGAATCTCGGTCGGGTGAACTGAGGGCGGTTTTTCCTAAATGGTTTTCCTTTCTCCCTCCACGCAAATGCGGGTTCACTTCCTCTAGCTCACCCTTCCCAATTCCTAATCCATTAGCGTAATTAGTACTTAAAGCGTATAACCCGAACGGGTAGTAAGACGCGGTGCTAAATAATATTATAAATAATAATATATTACATCTTCTGGCCAGGATTCAAACCTGGTATCAACTAAAGGAAATGGTTGTTATTTGTTACCAGTAGAGTCCCATAGCAACTCATTGTTGCTCAAAGTTAAACAACTTAATATTCGACTAAATGAATAATTTCTCAATCGCTGGTTTATGTTTATACCGTGAATACACTTTATTCATTCTGACTGTTTAGTGTTTACCACGCGATATTGTAACGCCCCTAAACTTACCACTCAACAAATTTAACGTAACTTCTATCTTAAGGCTGCCACCTACTGGAGAATTTAAACGTGTTACAGACGACCAGAAAAAATAAAAACACTTTAATTAATAAGTGATCTACCCCATGGTCTAAGACAGAGGTATTCAACTTGCAGCCCGTGATAACTTTGGTTTTCGACTCACGAAGTATCATAAAAAAAGTAATATACTTTGGTAAAATTGATGTTTTTATCAGAGAAACAGAAAGTTTTTGACTTGCGTGGTAAAAATCATGATTTTTTTAGCGCCTAGTCTTAGTAACTATTCAGGCTATAAGCAAGCATGTGTACTAATTACGATAATGAGTCAAGGGTGAGACAGATTGAATTTAGAATAAGTGTACTCGCATTTGTGTGGAGGTAGAGTGAAATTACAGATTTAAAAAAACACCCTCAGAACACTCAACCTAGATTCGAACCTTGATCTCCCGGTCATTGGCAGTCTAGTCTACTGCGAGAGTTAGACTACGTGGCCACCGAAGTGGGTTGCAGAAATTAAAACAATTGTATCTACTTAAACAATATTTTATTTTATTTAGCAAAAAAAAATAAAAAATGTTTTTGTTATAAAAACTGTAAAAAAAAAGTGACCTTAGTTCGCGTTTCATTCCTTCCCACCTTAATTGTTCTACAAAGACCTGTTTAGAAATTGCCGTTGGCCAGAAGAGGAATGGTAAAAGCCAAGTTTTGTTTCCACTGTTTTGTCACCGTGAGAGCTTAAACACGTCTTGGAAGGACGCTCGTTAGTACTTAATGACCGGTGTGTTGACGACAAGTGGTTTTAAAAAAATACATACTTATTGTTTCAATATTCTGGTTACTCTGAAACCAGGTTCATGATCGAATAATTAATAAATAACGAATGCTTTTGAGAATATAATTGTTACCTGCGTGGACTAAGGCTTCAATCTCGTGTTTTTTTCACCACTGATGGGGAGGTATGGATTAAAATCCTTGAAATGTGTATTGGGATAGTTTTTACCTAGATAGTTTCCCTCTCTCCTTCCACGCAAATGGGTATACATTTCCCCTCGCGTCCACTTTTACCATGTGAATAGCCCGGACGAGTAGTAAAACGTTATACAATAATACAACTTGTTTTTCGTACACGTCCATATCTTAATATTTAATTTGCAGAATTGTGAGCCCAGCTTTAGAACTATAGCTTTGTTTAATGAACTTAACTTAACTAATGAACTTATTGTAAATAAATCGATCCTATTTCTCTAACAAGCCCCATTTGTTCATGTATTTGTCTTTACGGAATGCTTGATTTCATCTTAACCTGTAGGCCTATACCATTCTATTGTGTTTTTTTAAATTTGTGGATGCATAAAATATTCAATATTATGAATTACGAAAGTATTTTTGCTCTGATAAAATTAATCAAATTTTTCCGTATGTAGAAACAACAATAAATGAGTGTTCCGTTTGTTAAAACATTCGTAAATGCTGTCACTATTAAAAATAAAGAATCGCCGATCGATGTGTATTTTATTGGATTTTAATGTTTAAAATAAACGGCAGAGATAAAAAATAACGAATTTACCAATAGGTTAAGAAACGCTGTCATATTAAAACCAAATAAACGCTGCAAAGTTAAAATTAACTGTCATAACTTTATATTTACAAGAGGCCACAACTTATTTGTTCTGCATTTATCTGCATTTATTGCATTTTAATGCATCTTACCACCAATTCGGGATGTACGAATAGGGCTACATACTGATTATATTAATTTGTTAAGGATAAGGAAGGATGCATTTTTTGAGGATGTGTAACAGCATTTTTGTGGAAAGATAGGGAAAGAACATTTTGGAAAAAACGCCCAAAGTACAATCGACCGGGATTTAAACACCGATATTTTTGTCATCAGCAGTTTATTACATTGCGAGACTGACACCTTAGACAACGCAGCTACCAAAGAAGGTTTTAAATATACAAAATTATCCCTAAACTTTAATTTTCAAACCCATCCAGAGACACTTACACAGATTAATATCAAAATGATGCTACCCCGCGTCGGTGGTCACATGGACTAAATGTCAGGCTCGTCTGGTCTAGTTTCCCATTGCTGGAGTCTGGTTTCAAACCCCAACCTCAATCCCCCTATTATCTATTGAGCTTGAGATTATAAATCATGTATGAAAATATTTTAGTTTTGAGGGCTTTAAAAAATTTAGTAGGCCAAAAACTATTAAAATTATACTAAATATTTAATTTTCCTTTTCTTTATTTAAGTTCTGACACAGTCTAAAGAGTACATAGGGCATACTTACTTAATATATGGCACTAGGAACTCGAATGTTCATCGCCGCACTTACAAAAGTACGTTACCTATCCTTATCTAGAGCTAGTTCCATCCGGTCTAACTCATTACACCCCATCTCTTTCAGATCCATTCTATTGTTATCCCCCCCATCGGCGTATAGGTATTCCCAATGGTCACTCCCAATTGGCTTTGCCAATAAGTACCCTAAACATGGTTTTAGATTATTCCATTTGCTTTGCATGTCCTGCCCACTGTAATCTGTAAGAGGCTACCAGACCTTCTAAAAATGTAAATATAAGAAAAAAATAGCTTACTAATTAATTAGATCATAAGATAAGAAACATAACTGAGAAACAAAGCTGACTGTGTTTAAATAAATGGTACAGAAAAATGCAAGGATTTTCCCGCTCTATTGTTTAAAAAATATAGATATTTACTCAAAATTCATGATATAATATACACTAACGAACCCGAGAAAAAACTGCGCTACGTATACGTAACATATTTTTTGAATCCTCGTTTTAAATTTCATAATTTTATATTTAAATAATTAACGCCTTCATTTGTATATTTGGACCAATAAAAAAATATCAATATTGCGTCCCCAAGGGTCAACATTTCGTATTAAAATTTTGACTTCCGGTTAAAATTTTCATCATTTTACTAGGGGATGCACATCTTATTATTATCGCATTGCTATTAAATTTCTCTTTTTTAAATTTTGACCAATAAAATAGGTAGTTTTGACTATTGAGTCTAAAATGAGAGAGATAGAATCGTTATAGCCGATTTTGAGAAAATTTAATTATTCTCTTTTCACCCCTAAGTAAACTGCTATTAATTTTAAGTTTAAACAGATGCACAGACAGACGGAGTTGCAAAAAACACTTTTTAAGGGTTCGGGTGGTCATGAAACGTCGACATCCATCAACATCTTGGGCTAGATTTTTTTTTTTTTACGGTCGTAAAACCTTACCTTAAAGTGTTGGCAAAGTTAAAATAAATATATATGTGTGTGTGTGTGTGTGTGTGTATGTGTGTATATAGCATGAAACCTTTTGGTTTTATAGAAATATAGTTCAAGTAAAAGAAGTTTATTGTAAATAGATCCACATGTATGCAATAATAAGTAATATTCATATCTCAAAGTCTTCCGGAGAGGAAATTAAAAATTAAAATTTACACATCAGACCGGACGGAACCCTTAAGGTCATTTTGACGAAAAGTTGAGCGTAGCCATTTGGTTTGTAATATTGATTAATGCTTGGAAATTAAATTTAATCAAAATCGTTAAAGCCAATTTTGATAAAATCGATTTTTTTCTCTTTCCACCCTTAAGAAAATTTACCCTTAATTTTAGGGTTGTATGTCAAATTCAAAAAATTCCTCGGGGTAAACCTATGAAAACCCTAGATATCAAGTTTTAGTCCAGTCAGTAAAATAGTTTAGGCTCTAGTCAGAGGTAGAGACTGACAGACAGACAGACACAGACGGCGATGCGAAAACCACTTTTTAGGGTTCGGGGGGTCATGAGACGTCGAGATTCATCAAAATCTCGAGTTCGATTTTTTTTGAAAATCACAATACTTTCTCTACCTGTAAGATAGTGAGAAAGTGAAAAGGAATAAATATAAAAAAAAACACATATTGTTAAAAATAAACACACACAACCAATTGTTACTATGCCCTCCAAAGGTAGTTACTGTATAAGTAATTAGTGATAAGGGTTCTTCTTAGATAACTGTATATGTTTGATATTTAATTTACTTTCATTTTCCAAACTGAAAAAAGTCGGTTAAAGTAATTTAATTATAAGCAACACTGGCATATTCAAACTTGGACCTTACCAATAAAATGTACACGCTTAATATATAAACTTCTTTATTGACTAAAGAAATTATAAACTTAATGAGCCCAAATAGTTTAGGTGTAAGATATATTAACCTGCTTCAATGGCCGCATGGTCTAAGGCGTCACTCTCATGTTAGACTAAACTGCAGATGACAGTGAGATAAGGATTGGGTGTAGTGAGTTGTTTAAAAAAAATGTTTTCCAGTCTTCCTCCATGCAAATACGGGTACACTTTCTATAAATATAACCTCCATAATCCATAAAACCATTAGCGTAATTAATATATAAGCGTATAATCCGAAAGGGTAGTAAGACGTGGTGTAAATAACATTTAAACAAAATAATAAGCAATTTGTTTTCTCTTGAGTTGGTCCTCTTTTCTTAAGTTTTGTTGTTGACAGACCATGAAGTTAAAGACAAAACTAAATCAACATCGAGACAACCTTCAGATAAACACAATACGACGTAGACCAGAACAATAGACCAAAAGTCCCTTAAACCTTTGTCTAATGTCCTGGCTGATCGTTCGTGCATTGTTTGAGAAGTCGGCGCTTCGCCCCAGAGTGTATTACTCTTGTTGGCATGAATCAAATGGTCCAATAGATTGGCTAAAGAACCAATATGAGTGTGGCACGTTGATTTGCGGTTCACCGCGTCATTATTTCGGACGCTCAAATATTTGTTTGTTGTTTGTCTTAGAGGGCAGACGTAATAATGTAGCTTTCTTGGGGGTTATCACCTTCAATAAGTTTTATTTCTTACTGATGCTATTGTCAACTTTAGTGGCGTTAACCGAACAAAATATTATATAAAAAAAGCTTAATATTATTTTTTTGTAAGGTTTAGCCAAATTATAGGCATTCTGACTCGATTTTTTACTTGTACCGCGTCTTAATACGTGTCTGGGTCTTACGTATTTAATTACGCTAATGAGGTGGAAATTAGGAGGATATAATTGAGAGAAAATATACCCATGTTTGCATAACGCGAGAGTGGGAAATATTTTAAGAAAAAAACACTATCAGCACACCAGTAAAAGATTTGAGCCCCAAACTTCCGGTCCCAGAAAAAACAGTCAAGATGAGATTTACATTTTGTCTACGTGTTCACAATAATCTTCTTAGCTTGAATTACAATTTAAATGTGGTGCTATTTCTCCCGGGGATGGATTTTTATGTCTTGCATAGAACATTTTATTTAAAAATGTGCATTGAGAATCTTATAAACTAATTTAAAATAATTTATATAAATTATATATTTAGCACCACGTCTTACTAACCGTTCGGGTTATACGCTTTTTAAGTACTAATTACGCTAGTGGATTAGGAATTGGGAAAGTTGAATTAGAGGAAGTGAACCCATATTTGCGTGGAGGGAGAGTGGAAAACCATTTAGGAAAAAACACCCCTAGTTCACCCTACCGAGATTCGAACCTCGATCTCCCCATCCTCAGCAATCGAGCTCAACACGACAAGCGCGTTAGCCAACTACGCCGCCTTATAATTTATAACATTTATCACCTGCACCGGTGAGGCACACGAACTAAATGTCAAGCTCATCTAGCCTAGTTTTCCGGTGAGGGAGAGGTTGGGGCTCACATCCCGGCTGGGCTTACTGAGGGTTTTTTCCTAGATGATTTATCAATCTCAATCTGAACCAATTCAAGTAGAAGGACCTACAATTCTTTCATTTTTATCTTCCTCGTTTCTACTCTATTAGAGTAATTATTTATCGTATAGAACACTTCGGTGGTCGAATGGTCTAAGGAATCAATCTCGTATTAGACTGTCCTGCTGAATAGGCCTACGGGGAGAACAGGGTTTGACCTCAGCTGGGTCTACTGAGGGTGGTTTTCTCTATATGGTTTCCCACTTTATATTACCTCTATCCCACATTAAAGTAATTATCATATAAGATTATCACCTGAACAATTATTGAGACGCGATGAGAATATATATATATATATATAAAACATATTTATTCAATTCTAAGACGCTATCGCTTGTAAAACGCGCCTTAGTTTTTCAGTATCACCAACAGAACAAATCTTTGATTCTAAGAAAATAAATAAAAATAAAGTATTCTATTTATAAGAAATATTTTTATATAGAATTAAATTTACTAACAACTTAAGTATATATTTTTCATCAATAGTTATGTTATTCTCACTCCCTTCTGAATCAGTGTCAGACCGATTCTTCTGAGCCATCGAGATCATTGGCTGAAAAATAACCTAGATTTTAGGACGTCATCTATTCAAAGACGCAACCCGTTTTTAGAGACGTTCAAAGGGGGGGGGGAATGTGTATAATAGAATAAATATGGTATATACATATATCTCAGATGGATAGTTTTTTTTAAATATATCATTTCAAGTGTGTTTAAGATGGCATTGCAAGAGACGTGATAAAAGGTCAGTGTTTTTGCAGTGTTTATAGAAAAACCTTTTTGGGCTAAATAAAATAAAATATTGCTCCAGTACAAACCCAGAGTTTAATATTCTTCCCATGTTGATGTCAACTGTTCCTGAATATCCACCATAAACGTCGCGGTATCAGATGAGACACTTTTTAAACGAGAAGAAAGAACTGCCATTAAATTCCAGGAATAAAATTAAATTCTATGTTTGTACTGGAGCAATATTTTATTTTATTTAGGCAAAAAGATGTTTTTTTTACATAAAAACTGCAAAAATACTGGCTTTTTCTCACGCTCGCTTCCATCCCACCTAAAGTCAATCATATATGTAATATAATGTTGCGCGTCTGGACTACATCACTCGTAGGCCATTTTGTGGAAATATTAGCCAGTACTAACGTACCATTGTGAGGTGATGCCCGAATGTACTAATCGTACATCCTTTCCGTGGGGGCTCTTTCCATGTACCGATAATATGAGATGGTGATCACAGTGAGTATGAGCGTGTGAAGGCAGTAGAAACACTCAAGCCTAAATTAAACCTAATTAAATAAACCCTGGTGACAATTGGGGTAATTCCCTTTCAGGAAAGATATCAAAAGTACCAGCCGGGAATCGAATCCGGAACTCCTAGGCTCGTAGCCAGGTGCATTGACCACTACAGCTTGGGGATAGTTATATATGTAATAACTCGCTTTGCTAATGAATTTTCTTAGTAAGTGGATGTAAACTAATGTAATTCCAGAGTCGTTTTTTGATAGGCTTTACCGTTTACCCACAAGAGACCACCAAAGAAAGGTCCGTACCGACTCTAAAGTTGCTCCGACACTTTGCATTTTTTTCGGGGGTTAATTTTTTTTTTTTTAATTTTCCCGTCGGCCACAGGCTAGAAGCTACAAGTTTGCCAAATTTCAGGTTTCTAGCTCATCTGGAAGGGGGTAAACATTAATGTCAGTGAGTGAGTCAGCCATGTGGCTTTATAGTAGTATAATACTGTATAATCAATGGTTGGCCTATATTTAACACATTCCTCTAGTTACTATAGCTAAATTATCTTTGGAAAAGGCAGTTTAGGTCACTTGAGGTATCACGCACCTGAGGGTCGTAGTAGCACCTATACCTTGGTTTTCTTACTAATGGACATTTGGAGCATCTTGTAGAAATCATAAAATGGCAGGTTGATGATTCTGTTATAGATTTAAGTTATTACATAAGTCATGTACTGATAACATAATTTGGTTTAGAAAGTTCACGTTAAGATGCTAGAATAGTCGAGCAAAAGATTCATAAACACCGGAAACCAAAAGTGTTTATAGCGTTAAGCCTATTCTACACTAGCGGTTAAAACGGTAGCAACCGCGCCTTTGAATGAAACCCTTGTTATAAAGTTAGAAAATAAGTTTTCGTCTAGACCAGCGTTTTGACCGCTACCTATGGAGGCGTTAAAACCGCTTAACGGTAGAAACGCGAATCAAACTACACCAGGCGTTAACAGGCAGTTGTGCCTCAATGTCACAACAAGTCTTTCTTCCTCAAGATGGTATCACGTCTTGCAATATTTTCATTCACTAAACCAAGTATTTCATCAAATGAAACCACAGACGTTATATAGTACCAAAAAAAACTACTGTGTCTACACTCTGTGATTCATAAACATAATATGAAACTGTCCTTTTGAGAGATGGTTCGATAATGTGAAGTGAGTCCGCCAACGTCTCTTTTGACGAGTTTTTTTTTTTTAAGTTTCCTCCAACAAAATAAGTCCCGCAATACATCCGGCCGGTACAATGTCCATTTTTAAACCGTTCTGCACAAGTGTAAGCAACAACCGCAGCATTTAAACCGATAGTGTAGAATCAGTAGCGTTTTGATATCTATTTAAAAGTCGCGTTTTGACAGTCAGGTGTAGATTCAAGATTTGGGGGAGGCGTAAGCTAGCGGAAAAACAACCACGTTTTAACCGCTAGTGTAGAATCGGCCTTACTGGGTAGATTTGTCCGCTAGAATGGGAACAAACAGGGGAGGAGGAAAGTATAACTTCGAATAAAACTTGAGTTCTGACCATTCCATGCTCGTATACTGGTTGCCTTTCACTTACCGGGCATTTGAGTCTTAGTAATTAAATGAAATTTGGGAATTTTGGGAATTTTCAGAGTGGACAGTTTCAACCTTTAAACTATATTTACAAGTTTATATATGTGTAGGGGTATAGAAAATAATTTGGTGTTCATTCCAGTAAACACCAAAATAGTTAATCGGTAAAGGTGTTGTCAATATTTAACCTAAGTGCAATGACTGATTGGCAATATCTTGGCTGGTTTCGTAATTTAATTGCACAGTCTAAATTTGTGTACCAGCTTTGGATTATATCATAAGCGCACCATCTTTTGTAGCCTCTGAGCTCCATATGGTAACACCAATTGTTTACATTTGACTAGCGTAGCCTAACCTAACCTAACCTAACCTAGCCTAGCTTAGCACCTAATAATGAAAAGATATTCCCGTTTGCCGATTATATTTGGGAGAATTACATTCAACGTAATAACTCATTCCCACCAACACTGTGGGCACGAGATGTTTGCCATGTTGTCATATGCAGTTTTTGTGTTTCCCTGAGTGCTTTTGATAAAAGGTTTCTTCCACTTGTGCGCTTTCATTGTTTTCCGATCTTAGCTACCTAGGTAAACCCTTTAAATGCTTAAAATAAACTGGGCGGAAGCATTTTTGGAAAAATTTCAAGGTAAAATTTTCACATCTCACACCTATACTCCCGTATTGAGAAGATGACCATTGACCACAGTCATCTGACGTGAGGCGAAGAGCGCGGTTTGACCACGAGACCTCTGAATAGAATCTAGGAGACGTGATGTCATCATCAGAGGCACCGACACACAAAGAGTTCCCACGGGTGTCTGACACCTTGGCCTCAGATGAGCCTTCAGCACACACCTGTTTGAAAACATAACAAGTTTAGAAAAGTTAGGATGAACACAGCTACCATGCCATTACATAATTAGCTGACGATAGTTTTGTTACAGATTGACAGGTTTAAATTTATTGATTGCAAGGGTTTCCTTTCTAGTTTTACAAATATGATCAACTTTCATCTATGTTCAATAGACATGTTTTTAAAATGGTGTGTTTTTTCTCGTGTGATATATGTGCACGGATGATGCCGGTGAATATCGAATCTAGTCGAAATTATTGTGCAGTAAAATCAGCCACTAGCAAGGAACAAGAGATTAAAAAGCAGATAAAGAAAGATTAATTATCAAAAACCATATAATTTTTTTTTAATTTACAAAAATCTAAATAGATTCACTCCTCCACCTTGAATTAAATCATAAATTAAGCTCTAGCATCATCCAACAATAAGTTGATATAAAACGGAATTTATTTTACTTAAAATTTGACTAAGTTAAACTATTTAATATCTTAGATGATTGTATTTTTTTTATCACGTCTTAAATATTCTTAAATATTTTAAGTCATATTTGTAGATTTCACAATTTTTATGTCCAATTTATTTTGTCTTTCCAGTAATTTTCATATATAATTAACTACCTTATGATATTACTTAAAATTGTATGACTGTTAGAAACTATCATTATATATGAAACAACACTAATAATATAGTAAAATGTTAGTCAATTTTTGCAATAAAAAATTTTTTGTATTTAAAAATTCTTTCTATTAAAATTGTAAATAATTAATAGGAGAATGAAGATGGAACTGTTGTTTAGAGATTTTCAGGAATTTATTTAAACAAAATGTCATTTATTAAAACCAAATTTGGACTATGCTGGTTTGGGTTTACTTATGTTTTAAGACATTATCCCTTATCAAGATGAATTAGGATAAGGACAAAATATTTCGCTTAAATATGACCATCAAGATAGTGCATGGTTATTATTTAATAACGCGTGTACGTGTTTCATGAATACAAAAATAATATAGCTAAGAGTTTTCATATTCAAGGCCGTAGTCAGAGTGAGTTTTCGGAGGTTCAAATTTAAAAAACAAAATATATATTGCTTTATTTATGATTCAAACAATATCAACATTAAGCCACAAGTTCAAATTACCGTACGTGTTACCGTAAAAAACACTTTAAATAGCTTCTATAGATGTTTAGTATTTATAATTTGTTCTAGCCTTCGACAGTTATGGTGTTATGTTGCCGTAAAAAACACTTAGGATATCTTCTAGAATAGTTTAATATATATAGCTTTTCCTAGCCTTCGCAGTTAGGGGGTCATGTTGCTATAAAAAAACATTTCAGATAGCTTCTAGAGGTGTTTAAAATTTAGAATGTGTCCTAACCTCCGGCATTTAGGATCACTATGTCGCCATAAAAAAACACTTCAGATGGCTCCCGAAGTGTTTAATATTTATAATTTTTTGTTGCCTTCAGCAGTTATGGTGTTATGTTGCCATAAATAACACTTCAGATAGCTTCTTGAATTTTTATCATTGAAATTTTTTCTAGCCTCCAGCAATTGGGGGATGTGCCCCCCAAATCCCTCATCCCTTGAAATTATTGGCTGGATAAGTCCTTGTTCTTATTAAGGATAGCCTGAGACCAAGGATGTGAGGTAGAAAATTTACGTCCTGGGAGATCATATAAGAAATCTTCCTTTATTTTTAATATGGAAAATTTTTCTACTATATAAACGAAAAAAACCCAATTGAGATAACTTAAGTTTTAAATGTTACGCCTCAGTTAAAATGATCTTAAAGACGTTTACACCGGTAACACTCTCACATTAATTAAAATAAAGCAATAACAAAGATTATTTTTCTCTTCTCACACGCATGTATCGACTAAAGCGCTTGCGTTGTTAAATTTGCAACTAGCGTCGGCGTTCCTCGCTCTACTGTTGAAAAGTTTTGTTATTACTTCGATATTGTAATCTAAGTCTTAACGAATGCATGTCAATCAATGATCTAAAATTCTAAAATTTCAACAAATTTTCATTTCAACTATCTGAAGTACCCGGTGTTTCTTGGGAGAAATGTTTTTATTTAAAACAATGGTACGTAGAAAGTAGCTTTAAAGTTAGTGCCTATAAGCCTGCGTTGACTGGGTCCAATTGGTTTGCTTCCAAACAAGTTTTCAATCTATTAAAAAAGTATTCAAAATTTAAAATGATGGCTTAGTAATAGTGCACACGTTCGTACACAGTGGCTAATAATTTTTAAACTTTGATTTCCCTTTTTAGGACAATTCTGTAATAGTATAAATCTCTTTAATGAGACAATATTTTTCAAGAGCCAAAAACCAAAATATAAAACCTATGTAGACATTAACATTCCCTATTCATATTTGAAAGTGGGTTGTTTTGTAAAAAAAAGGTAAAGTTATGAAATAATTCGGGTCAAACACTTCTACACAAGCCATAAAATACAATAATTCATATTCATTTGAGCACATACATTTGAGTTACATTATTTTCCAATTTTGTTCTACCATAAATAGGCTTGCTCTACAGAAATAAACGTCCAATTAAAAATTCTATAATAGATTAAATTATATGTGCTTCCTATTCCTAAAATGTAGTTTTTTGATATGCCATTTGTCGGTCTGTATGTTTTTCTATCTTATTGTGTGTCTGTCTACATGTTTATAAATCTCTACATTAATGTACTTCTAAATAGTATAATATAAAGTTTAAATCAGATCTTTTTCAGACCTTTGTGTGCGGTAGATATCACTTTATGCTCATGACAGACACACAAACTCTTTATTTTATTAATAAAAATTATCCGAAAAAAAGTTTCCAATTGAAAATTTACCTGAAAATTCTCATGTGTGTGTCTGAGTCACTAGCCTATCTACGTGGCTCCAAATTAAGCGCCGACTGTTTATAAAACCATGTCAAGGCGAGGTGGGCCATGTTCACGCCAAGTGCCACCCAGGATTTTCTTGTCAAGAGAGGTGCTTTGTAATCCTGCATCGCCGACAAACACATGACAACCTCTTCATTAGCACACGCACCGCTTTACCTGGGTACAGTCACGTCACGCGACGCTGCTATAGTAGATTCAGGATGACATGAGCTCTGTAACATAACAAACTCAACGCAGGCTGTATCAGTGACAAACACATGGCAACCTCTTCATTAGCACACGCACCGCTTTACCTGGGTACAGTCACGTCACGTGATACTGCTATAGTAGATTCAGGATGACATGGGCTCTGTAATTTACCAACTCCAACGCAGGCAGTATCAGCGACAAACACATGGCAACCTCTTCATTAGCACACGCACCGCTTTACCTGTGTACAGTCACGTCACGCGATACTGCTATAGTAGATTCAGGATGACATGAGCTCTGTAATTTACCAACTCCAACGCAGGCAGTATCAGCGACAATCACATGGCAATATCTTCATTAGAATTCATACCACTTTACCTTGGTACAGTCACGTCACGCGACGCTGCTAGAGTAGATTCAGGATGACATGAGCTCTGTAACATACCAACTTCAACGCAGGCTGTATCAGCGACAAACACATGGCAACATCTTCATTAGAATTCACACCGCTTTACCTGGGTACAGTCACGTCACGCGAATGCTACTAGAGAAGATTCAGGATGACATGAGCCCTGTTACATACCAACCTCAATGCAGGTTGTATCAGCGACAAACACATGGCAACATCTTCATTAGAATTCACACCACTTTTCCTGGGTACAGTCACGTCACGCGATGTTGCTAGAGTAGATTCAGGATGACATGAGCTCTGTAACATAACAAACTCAACTCAGGCTGTATCAGCGACAAACACATTACAACCTCTTCATTAGAATTCAAACCACTTTACCTGGGTACAGTCACGTCACGTGACTTTGATAGAGGAGTCTCAGGAGGGCATGATTTCTATGTTAATATTGACCACGTTATGATTTCATTTATTTACTTTATGTGGTTGTTGGTGCATATTCTTAAAACTCACCTTTATCACACTGATTCTTTAGACTAGTTTATTCTACTGCTGGCCAGTATTAGCACTGAGAGCTCTAACAAAAGTGTGAAACCTAGAAAACTGTTTATTGTAATGGCGACAATCTAGAATTGCGGTTTAGTCGGAACACCCTTTTGACAAAAAATAAAATTGTCTTATTTTAAATAAAGATATCCTATTAGGATCAGGAGCTGCGAAATATAAAATTCCATCATTGTCCTCATACTATAATAATTGTGTTATTTCCACGACAGATTCTTATTTACAATTTTTTTTTACATTTGTAGCAGTGAAAAATTCCCAAAACTAAGGATTATCCAGAATTTTTAATATCCGGATTTAGCCTGGTCTCATCAAATTCTGATCAACGAATTTCTAGCGCATAGTGTTATATGTATTGTATTCAACTGTTTAAGCTGTCCCTAACCTGAGGGTGAACAGGAAAACTTAACCACTGATCAACCTTTTTTCCAGACGTTGGAGTGGTTCTGCTTGAAGCAAGAGATATAATATTATTATTATTATTAGCACCGCGTCTTACTACCCGTTCGGGTTATACGCACTTACGCTAATGTGTAATGGTAGGGTGATTGTGAGATGAAATGGAGAACCTACAGTTTAACGTGGGATCCGAACCACGGTGGAGGCCTGGCATTCCCCACATTCATAAGATGTCTTGTCAGAGGTGAAGGAAGGGTTTTGTAATCAGATAAATCTATGCCGGGACCGAGGATTGAACCCCGGCCGCCAGCATAGAAGTCTGACACCTTACCCCTAGACCACCAGGTCACCCTTATAATAATATTAATGAAGAGAGTACATAAAAATAAAGAGGCAAGTTTAAGTAAAATATTAACTGGGATTAACGTCATGGTGTCCGATAGATTATGACAGTTTGTAGCGTGTATGTCTACTGAGCTAAGGGTCCCGGGTTCAATTCCATGCATGGTCAAAAAATACATCATTGGGGAAATGTGTTTTTCCTCTATCACAATGATGAACTAAAAGTCGGAGGCAGGATGTTGTGTCTGCTCTAGATGTAAGTCGATTCAGAAAGTGTACGTTAAAACTCTCCAAATGCTTGAAAAAATTACTGTTTTTTAAAGTTTTTGTTTACAAAATGAATAATTAGAAGGAAGATAAAGCTTATACAATTTTTTTTGTCCACTCCGTTTATCCTGATTCATCTTACCTTGATGGGTAACACTGTAGTGCAGCTTATAATATAGATCCATAGTTTAATAAGGTGACAGTGATACATTTCAAGATAAACGAAGTAAACATGAAGGACAAAGCTTGAAATACGTTAGCTGCTAATAATGGACCTGGATGGTTGGCCTTATGCTGCCATTAGTACGGTCTAGTTTAATCTGATACAAAGTGTACGTACACAATAAAAACCTTTTGGTCGCGACTATAAATGTATAAATTATATATTATACGTGTCTGTGGTTGACAAAGTAAATGACACCTTTTAACGTTTTTTTATCTTAATATCAAGCAATCTTTCTGCAACACTTGACACATGATCAACAGCATCAACACGATTTAAATTACAATACGAATTAGCCTAAGGCACTTACATAATGTACGTTCATTCCTTGCGTATAACCCGAACGGGTAGTAATACGCGGTGCTAATAACAATAACATTCCTTGCATTGTGGAGTTTTATTTGGTTGCAAACATGGTATTTCAGGGCTTGTATAAAATACCAACACGTGTGATAAGGATAATAAAGATAGTTTGACAGGAAATGCTTCCACATTTGCGTGGAGAGGTGATGGGGAAAACAAAAATATATTTAAAAAAAATTATTACCATGTTTTACCATCTCTTTAGGTTTTACTCATATATGGCAATTACTCTAATGAGGTAGTGATGAGGAAGGAAACATTTTAGAGGTATTCTACCAGCATTTGCGTGGAAGGAGAGTGGGAAACCATTGAGTGGGAAACCATTTGTTAAAAACCACCCTCAGTAGACCCAACCGAGAATAAAACCCTGGTCTCCAAGTGTTCAGCACTCAGCAGTCTAACATGAGAGTGATGCCTTAGATCATTCAGTCACTGACGTGGGTAGAACAGTAGTATTAAATCACATATAGAGTAGGATTTGGTTAGGAAGAAACAAATACACACATTCTTTTGCATACAAAATGGCTGCCTTTATTTGTATTATTTTATGGTTATTGATAAAAAATAAGTTCTGCCATACCAAAATGTTACCCTAGTCTTAACTCATATGTATTACTATTTACAATTACCATTAATATTTACAATTCAAGACTACATTCTTAAAAATTAATTTTATTAATATTTAATTCAATTAGGGAAAACGTTCCATTCAACCTTATTATCTATTAAGAATGTATATTTAGCATTAAAATTATGAATGGTTGACTACGTCAAGTAAATATTTATCCATCAACCTCTAAATTGATTTATTATTTTACTAAAGGAGGTGTATAATTGACCATTTTTCATTTCATAAAATATGTGTAGTTTCTCAGATTCCATTTTCCCATTCTCGTTACTTAAATGCGGATTCATTTCCTCTTAATTCTGTCTTTGTCACTTAGTCAATGGTTTAGAAATGTACAGTACATATCCGAAACGCGAAGTAGTACATTAATTACAGGAAAAAAGAAAATAAAAAGTTAAAAAAATGAAGTTTATTCAGTGTTTATATTGTAATTCTAATGTTAATATTAATTTTAAAAATATACAATACATCTTTTCGTTGATAATGGTTCAAATAAAGAACAAAAGTGTTCCATTACTCGTATGAGTGAAAAAAAAAATATCTCTGAACGCACCCAGAAAATAAAATTATAATAAAAAATAGCCACGAAAGCTTTTCAATGTTAACAGTGTTTTGAAATGAGCACCATATTCTTGTGAAACATTTTAAAGTTGGTTCGCTACAAAAATGTAAATGAAACCAACTTAATTTGCACTCCGAAAAACACATATTACAGTCGTAAATGCGCTAACCCAAAAAAACCAACATAAATAAGTCTAAAAAATATAAAAAGAATAACCCAACGCGCTAAACTCAAAAATTTAATCTAGAAGCTTACACATGGAAGCTGCGGCGATGGATGTGTTTTACGTGCTATCGCCGAGATTTTGGCTCGTTTGTAGTTGGAACAGTATCCCGAAATGCCGGGAATGATAATGGTTGAATGTTTACTGTAGAACGAGGGCGTGATAAAAAGAATAGAAGGGGGGGGGGG
>CABFOW010000296.1:285527-329139 GCA_902141385.1 Timema californicum
TTTAAGTACTAATTACTCTAATGGATTAGGACTTGGGAAGGTTTAATTAGAGGAAGTGAACCCGCATTAGCATGGAGAGAGAGTGGAAAACCATTTAGGAAAAACCACCCTCAGTCCACCCGACCGAGATTCGAACCTCGATCTCCCCGTCCTCAGCAGTCGAGCTTAACACGACAAGCGCGTTAGCCAACTACGCCACCGAGGCGGGTAATTAAATATTTTATCACGAATTATTGAGCACACACATTCAAAAATAAATGGTACAGTGCACCGCACCGAATTTCTTGCCTTTTTTCCTAAAAGTTGAGATATTTACTCAAAGCTCGTAAGATATGTGAAACGAAATAATAGACATTACTGCAAAAACATATTGAAAAAATAACATCTCTGTTCAACAAAGAGCACAACAATCAGTTTCTCAAACCTCAATCTAAAAATATATTTGCCAATGTTTCTCAAAAACAGTTGGTTTTATAAAAATTTATATCAATAAAGTTTTATTTTATTTTTGACAGTACTAAAACTTTTCAATGATGAATTATTTCATATCTCAAATAGTTGCGGAGATATAATCAAAACTCGAAATTGCTTTATCTGCAAAGTACCTTCGAGGTAGTTTTAATGATAAATAGAGAATAGCTGACATTTTGTGTGTAATGCTAAACAGTGCCTAAATACGAGATTTAATCAAAACCGTTTGAGCCTATTTTGAAAAAATCGATTGTTTCTCTTTCCACCCTTTAGTAGAACACCCTTATTAACACCCTTAATTTTGGGATCATATAGATAATTCCAAAGAATATTTATTTTATTTTTACAAATTACAAATAATTGTAGGATAATTTCAAATAAATTATTTTTGAAAATTTGAAATCTGTAAAAAAAAAATTCTAACAATTTGGTTTGAAATGTATTGGCCTACACAAAGAGTGTTTATTGTAATTAACAAGAGGATGTGTTTGATTTTATGAGGAAAACTTATTAGGGTTAGTTTACAGAAATACTATTTTGGAAAATTTTCTTCGAAACTATAGTACACAATATTAGTAAATGTGTGCGATTATGTAGTACCATTTATTTTTATTAGTTTTTGAAATAGGCTAGATTTTATTTGTATGGATAGTAAATTTGAGATCGTTTGATAAATTAAATGTAATAAATTGTCCTAACGATTCCTGACAAAATTGATTAACCAATTTGAAAGGCAAAGTTCCGAAACGGCAACATTTTAATTAATTCAGGTAAACCCCAATTCGTCCCCATCCATTCTTTTTCTGATCGGTCCTTTTCGGCTATTGTTAAACATTTCCTAAACGTATCAGCCCCAAACTATATATACATATAAAAAATACTCGGACGGTAGCTTTGCAACCCCATGAAAAGGAAGTGTACGCGTGTGAATTTTTTTTTTTTTACTGCCCTTTCCCAGGCGCATTATTTCCATCACTTGACAAAACAATGGCCGGGGGTTTGCCCTTTTATGAAGTCACTACAGGAACAAACCACAATAAAACAACTGACGATCGGCAACCCGCGAGAGTCGAGAGACGGTGGCGCCATTTCCACGGCCATTCAGTGCGACCAACACTGTAACCTACGCATTAGAGAAGAGAGGGAGGGGGAGGCAGGCAGCCAACTGCACAGGGTTCTTTATTTGCCAAATTAATGGTTGTTAAGGGTGTTACATATACAAGAGGAAATTATTGAGTGCAGAACATTGTTGTTTCTAAAGGGGACGAAGAGGGGGTATCGAAATTACAGGGAGGAAAGGGCCCTTCCAACCACTCGGAGTATAAAAAAGAGGGGGGGGGAGAAAGTAAAGGGGGTCGTACCACCCTTCTCCCAACGTCGGTCGCAGTTAAATAATCTTCAAGAGCTCACGTGGCAAAGCATGGGCGATACTTGACACACTGCTGAACGGTAACAAAAAAATAACTACATAATGGAAGTCAAACATGGATACAATTGACTGTTCCATAGAGTACGCAAACCGAATTGATCAAGATTCAAGAGTCTTTCCCATTTAGTTGTTGAAGATTTATTACGTACTTCTGATTTTAAATAACGAATCTTACAATCCATCTGGGTTACACACATATTTTTATCACTTTTTTTTTAGCACCGCATATTAGGGGAAGTAGGGGTAATACCGGGACGCTAAGGGGAAACATTCATAAAAAATTGATAAATTAATATTTTAATCTGAAACTTTGTACAGAGAAGGACAATAGTATTTATTACAATATTTGACTATACAAATGTCTGTGTTCAGGAAAATTATTTATCTACCTCCACAAATATAGAACAATGGAAAAAAACGGTTCTGCCCCAGCTATGGGGTATAACCGGATACGCCATGGGGTAAAACCGGGTCTTATCATTTTTTGCTTCTTAGGCATGGGACACATACAAATTCGTCCAGCTCATTTTTATCCCATCCGGTACAGCTTTCAAGCGCCCATTTTTGACATTTTAGACACCTAACCCATTCATCTGTCTTGTTGGTAGTAGAATAAGGTTCTTTACAGAGAAGACATGGTGTTTCATTTTTATCCTCATCGGAACAACTAGAATGTCGACTTTGTTCTTGCTTCAGATTGCGGGGTTTTGTCAACAATTTTCTTTTTACTTGTTTATTTGCAGGGCCTCTCTGCATTTACCTCAGTTCATTCCTGTATGGGGAGCTTGTAATGATGGCTGTTTTGCCTCTTCTTCTGTTTGAAACAGATCTTTCACAGTGTGGAATTGGAATTACATCTTGAGGTGAAACGCTAAAGTTATACGAAACTTTCTTTGGTGTTACTGCAAGACCTGATTGTCCAGGTTGAGGCTCACAAGATTGTCCAGGCTGAGGCTCACAAGAAGGTCCAGGTTGAGGCTCACAAGGTGGTCCAGGTTGAGACTCACAATCTGTTTTAGGATTTACACTCTCTTTTTCAGCAGTTCTCTCTGTTGTGTCTGCTGGAGCATATGCTTCTTCTCCGAACGTATTTGGATTTAGTGGATAAATCCCGGTCTTCTGAAACCCGGAAATCGCATTTTGCATGGTTGCTGCTCGTATGTAAGCCAACCCAAACAATTTGGCGATCTGATATTGTGTTACCACTCTCCCTGGATGGTTACGGAGCCATGTCTTCACTTCCTGTCCATAAAAAGTGCTTAGAGGAGCCATGAAGCTTACGTCTAACGGCTGAAGCTTGTGGGTACAATGTGGCGGAAAGCAAAGTATTATGATCCCATTGTCACGAGCAATGTCAATAACTGCCAAGTTTTTGACGTGTGTTGCATGTCCATCAAGCAACAGAAGAACTGGTTCTTCTTTCGAAGGTTTTGCGTTACTGATAAAGTGCTGCATCCATTCTAAAAATATTTCTGCTTGCATCCAGCCACTAGGGTGGCATATAGCAATTGTCCCTGGCGGTGCACCTTCGATAAGTTCTTCCTTCATTCTTATTCTTGGGAATATCAATAATGGTGGAACATAATGTCCGGCTGCCGAGAAACAAAGCTCCGCCGTTACCAATTGTCCTCGCTCTGCTGACGTCAGAGCACCTACCTGCCTCCTGCCTTTCTGGGCCAAAACTTTAGACTGTGTTTTAGGCACAGATGTTAGTCCCGTTTCATCAACGTTATAGATACGTCCTGGTTGGAATTTGTAGGTTTCAAAACAGCTGGCCAGAATTTCATAAAATTTTGAAACAGCGGTTTTATTAAACCCCATTGCCCATGCAGCTGAAGTTGCTTCCGGTTTTCTGAGTGACAGATCAGGATGACGTTTCATAAAACAACTTAGCCAATCAGGTCCTGCAAGTTTCTCCTCGAGGTTGAAATTATGTTTGAGTCCGTTTTTCTCAGCTAACTCGTAAGCAAGACGCCTTACATCTTTCGTTGTGAGACCAAACAAGCGGATCTCCATGAACTTTATATGCTGTACAAGTTCCCTTTCTTGGTTCTCGGTGAACACACATTTGAAGTTTCCCATCCCTAAAACCAAATATTTTAACATTAGTAAGCTAGGAGTACAATAAAGTAAATACTATAATTTATATAAATTATATTAAAAACTTGTCGGCATAACCTTTTATAGCTGCTACTTCTACTGAAGCTTCAATTTTGGCTTTTTTTACACGATCTTCAAGAGTCGACTGAGGTAAATCATAATCAAAAGATACCTTCTTAGAGCTCATATTTCCTTGAATAACTTCATCACTTGCTTTCGCCATATTCTCCTCGGACCAATTTTGGCGATTACTTATACAAATAAATTTTCGTGGCATGTTGAGTACATAGCCTGAAAATAGTTTAAATTGTAGTATTGTTCATTACAATTATAACTTATATAATATACATAATATAGTTGTAAGCTTCACCAATTGAAACAAACGAAATAAAAATAATTAAATAAAACACTGTATGCTTGCAATAATTATTAATCATAACAAATCTATCACGTTACACCAAAACATCAAAAATAAATTATTTCGTATAAAATAACTATCGCAACGAACATTTCTTTAACTTCAGTAACGTTCCTGTTTATTTGAACAAGTTAGCTTATAACATTACATTAATGACCAAAGTAACAAATAATCACGGGGTGAAACCGGGTACCCGGCAGAACTGGTGGGGTAAAACCGGGTACCCGATTTTACCCCGCCGGTTCTGCCCCAAGTGCTTAATTTGGTTTTAAACTCTCACAACAGGAAAATTCTAACCCAAAATTGAAAATAATAATATCTGGGTAAAGCTAAGAGAAGTATCTTTCTATTGTACCCCCCATGAAATGCCAAAAATGATGTCTTCTCTGTTTGTAGGTGTAATGTAAAAACCATAAAATATGATGAAACTAAACAAAAAACACGAATATACTGTAACTTGAACAAAACATGTCCTATCCTCACAAACCTTCTCTTTGTGACTGACACGGGTATACAGAAGACATTCCTATCACTCCCGTTAGATTACCCCACACCCCAGGCACAAATTCAAGGCCACCCGCTTCCACCCCGGTGCCCGGTTCTACCCCTCCTTCCCCTACTACCCATCCAAATTATACGTTTAAATACTAATTATACTAGTGTTTTTAGGAATTAGGAAACATTTAATTAAGAGGTAAGCCCACATTTTTATGGAGGAAGATTGGTAAGCCATTTTTTAAAAACCCTCCTTGATTACCAAACTCTTCCTTCACCTCTGACAAGACATCTTGTGAATGCGGGGAATGACAGGCCTCCACCGTGGTTCGGATTACACGTTAAACTGTAGCTCCTCAAATTTCATCTCACAATCACCCTACCATTACACATTAGCGTAAGTGCGTACAACCCGAACGGGTAGTAAGACGCGGTAATAATAATAATAATAATAATAATAATAAACCTCAATGCACCTGGATCGATGCCCGAACGAATTGTCTTTGGCAATCTGGATTATTGTGAGAGTAGCGCATTAGACCATAGCGAAGCGGCGTATTTCACATTAATTACCACAGTGTAGAAGAGAGGTGAAAATTAGAGTTTTAGAGTTAATGCACCAGACTTTCCGTGGAGAGAGATTAAGAAACAATTTAGGAGAAACCACCTTCAGTATAAACTTTACCGAGATTTGAATCCCGATTCCCCCCGTCACCTGAAATCCAGTCTAACACAAGAGTAACGCGTTAGACCATGTGACCACCGTTTCATGCTATCCACAATTTAAACACGCTAGTAGGAATAAAGAGGACAAAGATATAATCAAGAGGAAATGTACCCGCATTTGCTAATATGGAGAGTGAGAAGCCATTTTAGATTAAATATCCTCAATATAATCGACTGATATTTGAACCCCAATCACCCCATCACCAGGACACCAAACTAGATGAGCTTGAGATTTAGTCCACGTTCCCACCAATGCAGGTCTTATTAAAATTTTATATACCTTTTACGAATTTATAAATTCATATTATAAAAATACTAGTTACTTGCTACCTATACTGGCAGCCGAGTGGTCTAAGACGTTATACTTGCATCGATCTTTATCATATCCAGGTCACGATGCAGAGTCTCATTACGAACATACCAAAGTGCGTCCACAGTGACCCTCGGGAACACGCTCTGGAACGCCTGCATCCTCCTCATATACGTGTCCGCCAGGTGGCCTCAAGCGGGACACGCTTAGTCGAGGATCGGCCTGAGCAACTGCTTGTACAGTGTCAGACCATTCTTTGTAGACAGGGTGCTACGTCTGTTAAGGAGTGGGCCTAGGATCCCCACCCTCTGCCTTGCCTTGTTGAGTCTCTCGTTAGAGTGCTGTCTCCAGGTCAATTTGGTGTTCAGCGTAAGTCCCAGGTACATAACACTGTCCACCCATCTAATCTGTTCTCCGAACAGCCGCAGTGAGGCCGGCCTGTAGAACGTTCTTTTCCATGTGAAGAGCACTGCAGTGCTCTTCTAAACGTTAATACTTGTCCTCCAGGTGGTCAGCCATCCCTCTAACTGCGTCAGGTGCGTCTGGAGTCATCTATCCACCAGCTGCCCTCGCCACGACTCCGCTACTAGAGCCATGTCGTCCGCATACAGTGCCAACTTGGTGTCTGGGGATTTTGAGAATGTCGTTCACATACAGACTGAAGCGCACCGGGCCCACGATGGAACCCTGCGGAACTCCAGCCTGGATGCTTCTGACTTGGTAGGTGACGTTCCCAAAGGTAGTGGAGAAGGTGCGGTGGGATGGATAAGATTGAACAACCTTAACTAGGTAGAAGGGCAGGTTCAGGGAGTGGAGTTTGAAAAGGAGACCTTTGTGCCAAACACGGTCGAAGGCCTTTGCCACGTCGAGAAAGACAGCACCAGTCAGCCTGTTAGATGTTGAAGTTCCTATGACCTGCTCCACGAGCTGGACGAGTTGGTGAGACGTAGCGTGTCCCGCCCGAAAGCCAAACTGCTCGTCCACCAAGATGCCCACCTCGCGAACATGTCGGGTCAGTCTCGTCAGTAGTAGTCTTTCGAAAAACTTGCCTAGACAGTCGAGCAAGCTGATCGGTCGGTAGGACGAAGCTAGGGCTGGGTTCTTACCCGATTTATGAAATCAGAGGACGCTGGCGTGCTTCCAGAGCTCGAGGAAGTGACTCAGGAACAGGATGGCGTTGAATAACTCCACGAGGAAGTTAATCGCCTCCAAAGGCAGCTTTCTGAGGACCACATTATTAATACCATCGCGTCCGGGGTCCTTGTTTAGTCTTAGAGTGGCTATCGCCCGCGACATTTCTGTCACCTCCATGGGTTCAGGTTCGTCCAAGGGTCTGTACGAGACCGCATCGATGACCTGAGCCACGTGCGCAATATGCACCGGGTTTGACAAGTCGTCAGTTGGAACAAATTGCGCCTCTAAGTGCTTAGAGAGAGTATCGGCCTTCTCATGGTCGGAGTTGGCCACCCCGTTACGACCCACAATAGGCGGCCTTGGTGCAGGACCTGCATCAAGTTCCTCGTCATGCGCCACAGAGACCTGTCCTGCACGGACAGGCTCTCAATATTGTCCTCCCAGATACTGTTCCGGTATTCTTAAACCATCTCCTGAACCGCGTGGACTTTGAGACTCCAGTTGGTCTTGTCTACCGGGTCCCTCAAGATTTTCCAAGCCCTCTTCAGCCGATTTTTCTCCCGGACGTGCCTGAGGATAGAATTAAACAAATAAGTCTTAACTTATTCTAGTTGATAGGGGTAAGGTGTTGGTATTGGATGAAATTAGTGGTAACCCCGCTATCTAATAGGGCTAGTAGAGGACCATGAGGAGTTTCACACATAACTCAGGGAAGTGGTCGGGATGTAGAAGTATTGACGCTGTTTATTACACTCGGTGGCCCTGGTTCCTGTCTCCCATAGGTGAGACCCTGTTGTACTCTTGATTGGGTGCTTCCCGGTCTTTCCATCTCTCGCTGGCGTTAGTTTAGCACTGGGCAGTCATGGTGAAAGTGGTACCCTGGGCAGTGGTAGCATCTTGAAGGTCGTGGTTCAGATGTAGTTGCTGGGTTCTTGATGGGGTGTGTCATCGTTGCTGTAGGATTTTTGGCAAAATCTCGTTCCAAGGATATGGCTCTGATTATCAGTTCTTACAAACTCTTGCGGGTGTGGGGCTCGAAAAAAAAGTCTTAGTCCCAGTAGGACTATTTCAATTAACATAGGGATTATCTCCGTTGAGGTGGCGGTAGTGTATAAGCGTTGATACTGCCGTATCTTGTGACGTAGGAATATCTCGATGGGCTTGGTCTGTGTTTTTTCCTTCCCGTGTAGTTCCACGTGGAGTGAGACTATGATGGTTGTACTAGCAAAGTGGTGGGTTAGACGTTGTTTGAATTCTTCCCAAGTCATAATATATTCCCGTAAGGTTTCTACCACTGGGGGCAGTGTCCTTGAGTTGCCGTTGGATGGTAGGTACCCATTCTAGTGGCTATACTCGAGCGATTCTGAGCTGGAGTTTACAGCGTTGAATGAAGTTAGTAGGGTCTTCATGCCCTTGACCGTAAAAGTCTGGTAGGGTTTGTGAGGGTAGGGGCTTGTATATGGACATTGGTAGGTGGCAGTCAAGTGGTAGTGGTATGGGGGTGAGTTGGCGATGTAGGAGGTGAACCGTTGGCATGGTAGACATTGGTAAAATAGGCCACTGAGGTATCTAGGGTTCATCTTTCCAACCCAGGCACTGGTAGTGGTAGTATTGTCGACAGTCCTCGCAGATAATCTCTCAGCCATCCTCCCCGGTTCAGGTTAACCCTGTACAATAACGTATTTCCACTGGTGTCTCAACGCAGGTAGTGCAATGATAGGCTGGTTCGTTGCTGTCACGTGGGTCGTCTGTCCACCCAATGCATAGTTGATGATAGGGCTTTTGACAAGATGTGCAGTTTACATAGTGTTGGTCCCCTCCTGGGGTACATGATGGGTTGGTACACTTTTGACTTCTGGTCATAACACCCACCTCGGTGGCGTAGTTGGCTAACGCGTTAGTCGTGTTGAGCTCGACTGCTGAGAACGGGGAGATCGAGGTTCGAATCTCGGTCGGGTGGACTGGAGGTGGATTTCATAAATGGTTTTCCACTCTCCCTCCACGCAGATGCGGGTTCACTTCCTCTAATTCAACCTTCCCAGTTCCTAATCCATTAGAGTAATTAGTACTTAAATCAACCTCCCCAATTCCTAATCCATTAGCGTAATTAGTAATTAAAGCGTATAACCCGAACGGGTAGTAAGACGCGGTGCTAATATTATTATATTCTGGTCATAACCACCTTGTCTTCTCTGGTGAGGTTGTCTTGTCATCTTTGCTGAGCTTGTTTGGGCACCAATGGATTTTGTTCAATTCATGAAATGTTTTGTGGTGTTCTGGGGTCGTGTAGTTGGTCCGTTAGACATCAATCCTGTCTCTTTAATGGTCTCACATTGGGTGCCAGAACCCTAAGCACACGGGTTTGAACACAACGTCACCATCGTGACAACCAGTTACCCCCGAAGCCACAGCGAGGGATAACAACTATAATAATTGATTCTGTATGTTTTCCGTCATGAATTCAAATAGTTTATTATTTTGAGGTAGGCCTGTCAGTTTCGTATTCAATTCTAGGTTTATGCCACTAGATTATACTATTGTATTATCGATAGTTTATAACAAGGAAAAAATGTAATGGAATTCGGGAAATTAGATTGTGTGAAAGTGTTGTGATAAAAAAATCCAGTCACAATAACCTAAAACTGAGTTCTTAATTTATTGTACTGTCCCAACTTGTAAATCCTATGGTGTTTCTAAAAGTAAGTATGAGACTGCAATTTTTATATTTTATTTGCATTTTATGTGTAAATTCGGGAATTTTCTTTATTTTATAATATTTTTAATTATTCATTTGCATTTTAGAATATCTAGGCCCTTCAAGCAGTTTGGAAACCGGTACATTTCTTTAATTTTAAATGTGCTTATTGGTCGAGTTGGTCGATAAAACAAAACGGAAAGGTATGTTCTAGCACAGAGTTTTTGTTCTAAGAGAAATACACATTTTTCTTAGTACGGAGCGATGCATTGTCCATCCAACCTGAAAGCCAGGTTACAAACTACTCTTATGTGATAGGTCGAGATTATCAGTCCACTCTGGTGCAATCGATTATGTCATCAGAATTTGAAAAAGACGTGAGGTAGAAACGAACGCTCACTGTTAAACAAGAAGAGACGCTTAGTGACCGGGGTGGAGACAAGACGTGTGTTGGTTGTCGTCACATATATAACTATGATATAGTGTACGGTGAATAGCTAGAGACGGGTTGTTTATACAAGCTGAGATTGTCAATTATTATAGTAATACATATAAAGGAATATTCTAGCAATAAATTAATATAAAATTGATCAACTTATATTAATTGTATAAATGGGAATTTATTTGTATGATAATCGCGTCGATACAAGAAGCTGAGCCAGTCAGGGATAGATATCAAAATTAGAAGTCATCTTTACGTAGATGTCTTTAATTGTCTCCCAGCTGAGGGAAATTAAATTATCATAGGTGGAAGAGGAGGAATTCTTCTATTGGTTAACCAAAGAAGAGGCTTTTAGACTTTTACAATTGTAGCCCAACAGTAGTGGCTTTCAGCATATAAACCTCTATAGACTTGTGCTAATTTCTTCCCATAAGCTTGACTTTCAACAAAAATAAAAAAAAACCGGATATATTGGATAAAATAAAATTAGAAAACTCACTACTAAATAATACATAATTTAAAGTAAAGATGGGTAGATTTTATGCCGCGTTGTCCTAAAAGAAAAGTATGTGCTTATAGGTGGAATGACAATTCTGTAGTTTCACTGTCAATGATAAAGCGTTATTCAACTGCAGAGCATAGTCGAATTAATATTATTTAGTCTAGTGTAGCAGGATAATACAACCCCTACATGGGAGGAGAAGACCAATTTGATTCACAAATTTCCAAAGAATAGAAACGAGAGGGAAAAAACTGTACCACTCAATCCTACTTTTGACTACTAAATGTGTGATAAACTGATAATACATATCATTCTATACTAAAAATTGGAAATACTAACAGGTACAAAAAAAAAGTATCCTCTAAATTATTTTCCTGGGAAAATCAGATACGCCAATTTGTTAGTAATATTATATTGTACCACGATATGAATTTTAATCGAAATCGTTAAAGTTAATTATGATAAAACTGGGTTTTTTTCACCCTTAAGTAAACTACTCTTAGTTGTTTTTTTTAGGGGTAAGATAGATCTTTAACTTTAAAAGAAAGCGTTGTGTGACCTTATGAAGCCCCAAGACACCAATTCAATCTTATCACAGTGCATAATTTCAGCTTTCTAGGTAATTTAAGAGATTCTTGATTATGTGGACATATACAAAAAATTAGTAAATTATATGTAGAGATGCATTACCAAACAGTGTGTATTCTAATTAATTTAAATAAAGCATAATTTTAAAACATACATTTTTTATATTAACTAGCCAATGTCATCGATCTATATAACTTTAACGCACTATTATATTTTGGTAAAAGTTTGGAAAATGTTACTGTACAACAGTACAATCAGTGTTAAGTCTTAAACGGAATCCGTGAAGGGACATGCTATGTGGACTTCCAGTGTCAAAAGGTTTCCCCCCCTTGGTTAGTCATTCACTCAAAGACAGATATGTGTAGTCAGCATAATGTATTGATTGACAAGGGAAAGAGAAATGCAGCGGCCTTCGATGAGGGAATTACACGTGAAGCTATAAAGTCTTTAGGTGTTTGGTTGAAAATTATCATGGCACAAATTTAAAGGATAAAATATTCTTGTGAAACAAATTCAGCTCTAAATATTGGTATAGGATTAATAATTTGTACCGTTATGGGTGCTGCCAGCAGCCCCCACTATGTTTTTTGGCGTTTTCACGAAAACTATCGTGGCCCAAATGATGAGAATATGATTTTCTTGTGGAAAAAATTTGGCACTTAATATTGGCATATGTTTCAGAATTTGTGCCTTTAGGTTTCATAATTTGTGCCGTTATGGGTGATGCCAGCAGCACTCGCTGTATTTGTTAACGTTTTCACGAAAACTACTGTGGCACAAATGATGGGATATTATATTCTTGTGGCACAAATTCAGCACTAAATATTGGCATAGGTTTCAGAATTTTTGCCGTTAGTGGTGCTGCCAACTTCACGGACCTCATAATGGCAACTGTGGACGCAGCGAAAGAAATGGGGTAAATAAATATATCTGTCCACTTCGCTCAAGCAGAAACGCCCTCTAATCACAAACTGAGTTATCTTATACATGTTCCCCCTCTCACAGAGTAAATGTTTTTTTCAAAATGTCACTGCTAGCTCCGATGACGTTAGCAGATTGTGTGAAAATAGTAAAGTGGTCAAATAAGGTTACGGCAACATGAGCACACCTTATTTTTTAATTCACTTTTAATCATCATACTTTGTCCTCTGAGATAAATCATACAGCGAGGTTTATATTTAAATAGCTTACAATCCAAATAATAGACAGACTTTGGAATTCGTCATCTATATATGCTATTAGGCGTCTCCCGAACTTCGTATCGACCGCTTTTAGTTTATCCACCGAGTACTTTTGATCGGTGATTAGATCACACAATTTTACTGTCTGCGTGGCGTCAACAATATTTATCAGCTGCCTTAACTTGTCCATCTCGATCCGCTCTACAGATGCTTATAAATAGTCGACCAAGCGACCCCCTTATAGATTCCCCCCTCCCACCCCCCGATAGATGCCGGATATGGAAAGGGGGTCGGGGAAAATCACAGCGGAGCCAGTTCTAGCCCGCATTTTCCTGTTTGAACAAGTTTAGACAACAACATCATCATCATCATCAGGTGACTTCAAACTAGCCTAATACAATGATTATTATTATTATATTATTTAGCACAGTGATTTACTACCCATTCGGGTTATACGCTTTACGTACTAATTATGCTAATGGGTTAGGAATTGGGAAGGTTGAATTAGAGGAATAGAGCCCGCATTTGCGTGGAGAGAGAGTGGAAAATCATTTAGGACACACAAACACCTCAGTTCATCCAACCAAGAGTTGAACCTAGATCTCCCCGTCCTCAGAAGTCAAGCTCTACACGACTAGCGCGTTAGCCAACTACGCCACCGAGGCGGGTCTGATACTATGAAAAATCCTAACATTTAGTCCCCCATCCAACAATTTACCAAAAATAAATCTTCGATCAAGCCGGGAATTGAAACAGGAACCCAAGTTAATTTGGCACACCCGCTAACGACTGTGATAAAGTGTTTGACTCATGACCGTCAATTCATCCAAGATTCGAATCCCAACCTGATTATTAGCGGTGACAAAGTGTAGTGAGGGTACAACTCTAATAGACCAACCGACCGACCGACTACCATTGTTATTCAACCGAAAGTATATTATAGTATCATAAAGGATTTTGTTTCACATAAAATAATATTTTCAAATACTTAACATATTTTTGGAAATTGCAAAAAAAAAACTCACTATATTGAATAAACCAACGAAGTAAATTTACCCACATATGAATATAAAATTGACTAAACGTTGTACTCATAGCCAATAATATTTTTTTTCTATGTGGAGGGGATGTACTGACTCAACTCTTTAATTTTCAACCCTACAACTGTCTTATAATACTGTACTCTTCAGGCCCAGACAAAGTGTAAATCGTGTTTCCCACTCTGCAACTTCAAAACGCCACCTAACATAAATGGGAGGTGCGATTTATCCGTATCTATTGTAAAATAAATTTGAACTATTCTTATAATTTCTTTCACATAATACTACCCAATCAAAAGAGAAAAAGTTTAGAACCAGACAACTTTTTGATGTTTTATTTTAAATGTTTCAAGAGTTATAATATGTCTGTTTTTTTAAATATCGTGTAAAATATATTAATTTCAGACTTTTCAGGCGTTATTCATGACTATTACCATAGCCACCATAAAATTATTAAAATAATACTTATGACGTTATATATTTGAAAACTCGTGAAACAGACTCTTAACTAGCGCCATCATAAGGTTTGTCTACCTGGTTCTTTAGTGTCGACCACTTTTCTGTCAACCACTTGAACCTCCTATACTTGAATTTGTATATCATTTGAACCTCTTATAACTCAGTTTGTCGACCAGTTGTACCTACTCGTGTCGACCACTTGTACCACCTAGCCATCCAAATATTTTATTTTATTTTATCGATCGCTTTTCTGTCGATCACTTGAACCTCCTATACTTGGGTTTGTCGACCACTTGTACTACTCACCTTTCTAAATGTTTGTTTACATTTTATCGACCACTTTTCTGTCAACCACATGTACCTACTCGTGTCGACCACCTGACCCTCTCAGTATTCCAAGTTTCTGTCGACCACTTGTACTGATCCCGTGCTTTGGGATATGTTAATATATATTTAGCTCCGCGTCTTACTAACCGTTCGGGTTATACGCTTTAAGTACTAATTACTATAATGGATTAGGAATTGGGAAGGTTGAATTAGAGGAGGTGAGCCCGCATTTGCGTGGAGAGAGAGTGGAAAACCATTTAGTAAAAACCACCCCCAGTTCACCCGACCGAGATTCGAACCTCTATCTCCCTGTCCTCAGCAGTCGAGCTCAACACGACAAGCGCGTTAATCAACTACGCCACTGAGGCGGGTTTTGGGACATGTTGATATAATTCGCGTCAATTCTGGCGCGAACCATATTTTTAAATGTCGTGCCACTTCTTAAATAACGCGAGGAGTTCTAAAGGTCTGCAACGTGTATCAGCACTCTATTATTATTCTTTCAGTGTGTCGACTGATGACTCACCGAGTATTATGTGTCTATAGCACAATTCTTCACCCTCCATATAAACTCTGAGCGCAACACCGAGTAAAAACAGAATGAAAGTATGACGACCGTTTAGTTGGGTTGTTTTATTGTGTGTGAGCATAGGCAGCACTGCAGGTACGGAACAAGAGAGGTTGGTAGGTTGGTATTACCTGGCAGCTGTGTGCCGAACTTTATTAACGGCGATGATTGTGCACAAATAATGAAACGTATAGTGGGAAACAGGGGTTTGGGGAAACGACACACCGCCCTTTCACGATATGGAGTGTGAGCAGTTATTTATGAGACAAATGTATAGGTAGTGCCACCTTAGCGCGTGAGATGGCAAGGAACTCTAGTTAAGGGGGTCTCCTCACTAAGTGAGAAATTATCGCGGAAACGTTCAACTTTAACCTAATATGCGTTTATTTCGAAACATGGTTCATTCCAAAATAAAGTCTTAAGACTCTAAAAGTGTTCCTTTTTCTTAACCAACATATAGATGTAATTTTATTGATATTATTTGTGTTTGTGGAAATGTGATATTAGCTCATTTTCAACGAGTTTTTTAAACATATTTGTGGAGAATGAGACTAGGTTTGATGAAAAAAGGCTCTAGATTTAGCCTTCCTCTAAAAAAAATTGTAAATTTTGAATATGCTCACAACAAAAAATTGTAATATATTTGAAATCTAGCTTTCCTCTTTAATTTGAGATAAAAAGTTTCGTAGTATTCCTCCCCTCTTTCTTATTGAAATTACTTTTACGCGTGGTTGTAGGTGAAGGTTAAAGGGGTGTATAAGTTTAGAAAGAAACTATAAGTAGTTCCAAAAAAATACATAGACTATTTTTTAAGGCCTGACATCGATTTATGCATTATCGCTGACCGAAGTGACCACCGGTCCATATTTTAGCAGTTTTTATAAAAAAATAACTCGTTTTTATCAAAAGATATAAAATTTCTCTGGTAGATATGTTTAGTTAAATTTTCTACAAATACTGGTCTCAACAGTTCTTGAATAGCTATCATTAGCATAGCAGCATTTGATGAAAAACTCGTTTAATTCAAAGAAAAGGTTCTGATCAAATTTCGTGATGCCCATGAAAAATATTCAAGAACGGCTGAGATTTATTACCAGGCACATAAAATCAAACACTATTTATCTACTGAAGCAATAGTATATTTATTTTGGTCATTTTGTCATAAAAACTAGGCACATTTCTGACCTTAACCCATATTCACCTCCACTCTATCTTAACAGGACAGCAATGTAGCATTATTTTAAAAAAACATTCGTTAATCTAAAAATTAAGATCATGTACCTATATCAAGTTTAAAAAAACTATGATTCGTGTCCAGGGTATGGGTGGACTTTGATATTCCAGCTGTACTAAATCGGAGACCATACTGTAGATCGATTCGGTGTTCTTTATAAATACAGTCCTAGATATTTGGAAACCTACTTGCATTGACTTTGCTGCCTATCTATCACCCATCAGTTAAGCATAGATAGGATTTCACATGGAGAAGTTCGCTTTCGAATGGCTAGTTTTACAGCCAATATAGTGAATTTAACGGGACTCGGTGGTAAATAGTTTAAAAAGTTGCTATACCCTTCAAAAAGTAATATACATAGTGTACATAAACAAATGATACAACGCTATAGGGGAGGTAGGTGGGTTAAATTTAACATTTCTATATAATTGAGCTTTAGTCTGGAGGAGATTTCTTCTAGGTAAAAATGGCGATGGAGATGTGCAGGGGTAGGTAGGCAACTGGCAAAATGAGACGACACACAATACAGTGATATGAGCCCTTATTGATAAGCGCTACACATGTGGTCATAAGATTGCAAGTTCACAGTAACTGTTCAAATTGTCGTAAGCTCCTCTCTGGTGTCGACGAGTGTGATATAGACACACGCTTGTGACAGTTTACCTTGCATCATTGTATAATTTGTTCATGTACACCCTGTAAATAATTATTGACCTAGATTATTATACTTATAAACACTCTTCAGTGGTAAAATCGTCTAAGGCAGGGCCTGACAAAAGGTCGATCGTGATCAACCAGTCGATCTCGCAGCAATTTTCACTCGTTCGCGTAAGAAAATTACATCGTCATTAAAAAATAAGCTTATGTTGAATTATTCGATTATGGTGCAGTTTATAAGATAGGGCCATAGAGTAATCAGGCAAGGTAAGACTTGCTACCTTTCAGGCTAAACGGAGTGTACATTTTATTTATTTTATGTATTTTCTATAAAAGCAGGGACACAAGTATTGGAGGAAATATTGAATTTAAGGAATAATACAAGATGTATTGGAAACAAATAATTAAAAGTAGAGTGGAGAAACGGAAGGTGATCGCGGGACCTTTGATAAATGTAAAAGGCAATCGGGGTCAAAAAAGGTTGCCAACCCCTGGTGTCTTGAGTCTCTCTATATCGCAATATACTGGATACGAGGCGCTAAAAATAAAATTTAAATATATATATTTTTTCAAACTGTCCACAGTTATCTATTGAGTTTTCATGAAAATGGTTTGTATATGTAGCTTTTTTTGGAGGTGAGTAAATAAAAATATAGTGAAGATAAATATTCTAAAATAGTAAACTAAGAGGTTTGGGGGGGGGGGGGTTAATTAATTATATTCAGGGCGTTAATTCAGAAATGTGGAAGGCAAACCCCAATTTCACTAATTATATTTTCTTCCCATGCAAATCCATTATAATAAAAGCAAGGGAAAATGTGTATTTATTTTAAGCAGCTTTGGGACTTGGATTAAAAAAAGTCTAAGTCTGATACTTTAGCTCAGTTGGTAGCATTTCTCTATTGAGCTAAGAGTCTGGGTTCAAATCCGGGCATGGTCGAAAAGGTTATCATCGGTGAAATGTTTGTTTACCCTTTCACAGTGATTAATTAACGGGTGGGACTGGATGTTGTGTCTGTTCTAGATTTAAGTTAGTTTACAAGACGTTTGCTTATATAATCAGTCAGTTCGGAAAGTGCAAGTTAAATACTTCAAATAAACGGGAAAAGTCTACTAAAGAATTATACTAAAATAAATCATTAAGGTTTTTGACTGCAAATTATCGCACTTGCATTTATTTAAAACTCTTATCGGGCATTAAAGTAGCATAGAATGAATGAGCAGCTATACTTTTTAGTTACATGTGTATTCTTCAAAAGCAGCAAACTTTAGAGATATTTTGAGCTTTCACTGTTGAACTTCAACAGAAATTTAAATATTTCCCCACCATGAACCCTCTACCCCAAATCTAACAATTTTGGGTATATGGCCCAGCCTATTTAATTTCTTAGCTCCCCATAGCAAAAGTAAGCACACTACTTTTGAATACACCATGGATATCTTGGAGAAGTTAAGCTCGAAACGCCTATAGAAACAAACCATGATCGATAATTCATTTTGTATTGACTTCGTTGGTGTAAAGTGGTGTCAATTCAATAGTAAACAGCGGTGATTGAGTGGTTAACTGGCTACCGATGTGGATTCATTATTGTGATTGGCGCCAAACAGCGTAAAATACATCTAGATAATGAATAGCACAGGCGTATGGCCCTGAGAGATAACTTGTCATCACGTGACTCATAATTCATAAACTTAAAACAAATACAAATTAAAAAGGTAGGAGTACTAACAAAATAGCAATAGTATTAGGGGTGTGCGAATGTTGTTTTTAAATGAAAAATTGAAGCGAAGCAAAGTACGAAGAGGAGATTGTTGTTGTCACATAGAGTTGGATTCACATTATCAGGACTGTGCGCCGACCGTGGTCCGACTGTGCTCCGAATTCTAAAGACACAACGACACGGCCAGCTCACAGTATTTTAAGCTTGGATCCATCTTAACATTACTTTTAGTTTTTAAACTAGACATTAAATGTATCTAAGTAAAGAGAAAGTTTTGAAGAAAAAACCTGTTTTTTCTTGGGTTTGTTTTAGCGTCTAGAATATTCAACCGTGAGAGACACAGTATATATTTCAGTCACCATGTATGTAGACTTTTAGCCACTCTGTGAGAACAGAAACTTGGAACTTGTCTACACGTCACTATAAGAGGACGTGATGATAGTGATTATGAAGGCGGGGAGCAAGTGGAAATCTTAAACCTAGCTTAAGCCTAATTAACCAGACTACTGTGACCATATAAACAGTTCCCCTTTAGGAAAAAGTATCTATGGTACCACAAGGAATCGAACCCGAGAACTCTAGATCTCTAGGTAGGGACGTTGACCAAAGGCCAGTCATATCTGTATGTAGTTACCCTTACGTTATATATGTCATTTAGTCAATAGTTGGTGTTAAAATATTGTTTAGTAGCTGTTCTAAGAATATGTTGAAGTATGTTATATTTAGTGAGATATTTCAAATATGTTTATAATATATTGAAGTATTCTTCTTCTTTCGAAACGTTTCAAATATACGAAGGTTAGTGTGCGTGTCAAAGTTGAAGCGAATGCAATTTGACCTCCAACTTTTGACTTAAAAATTTCGAAGCTACATACTATTATATTACTGTTGAAAACTTTTAACAAAAAAAAATATATATTTAAATCATGCTGTGTTCTTTTAAATCTCATTTTCAACTAACCTAACACGTGTGACCCAAAATTTGACTTAATCCAGTGAAGAAGTCTTCAACAAATTAGTAGGGAGACTCCGTTAGTACGTGGGTTTGGAGGACAGCTCCCCGCCTTACCCCCTCTCCCTCCCCATTTAAAGACGGAACCCTGGTGAATCTAGGGAGGTATCACAGAACATCAGTTTTGAACATCGTCCTATTTAAAAAGAGTTTTCATAGTAAAATACAACAGCCAAACTCAATACGGTGCTAAGTATATCAAACATAGCTTACTTCACACTTCTAATCAAAGGAAGGTATTGAAGGGAAGAGGTAAAAAAAAATCATTGTATATTATGGCTGTTTACTTAAATCCGAACCAACACTTGGCCACGAACCTAGGGGTCCCGGGTTCGATTCCCAGCTGGTACCTGGTTTATTTTTCCCTTAAGGGGATTGATCCCAACTGTCACCAGGGTTTGGTTAGTTAGGCTTAAATTGGATTAGGCCAAGGCTCCACAGGCAGGAATTTAATGCTTCAAAGAGCAGGTTTTTACTGCTAGAAAATAGACCCAACGGTAAATGAGGTGAGGTTGCTACATGCGCTGTAATTTCCTGCGTCAGTCCAAAAAGACGCGGCAGTTTCAAGGTCTTACTGCCCGAGAATAGGGCTTGTTCCAATTTTCGAGTAGTATCTCGAAACTCGTCTCTGATGACTCTACGCGCGTTAAATTACTGCCCGCTGTTGTTCACATTGATTATGTAGTTAGTTTTCTTGTTTAAGTTAAATTTTGAATGTCTCCATAGTTTTGTAAGGTGTTTATTTGTTAATTTATAGAGTTTAAGTTTAAGTTCTGTGTATTAATATTTAGGCTAGATATATCGATACAATATATTTTTAGTGTCGACCTTAAATATACCTAAGTGCGTAATGGAATTTTACAATGGACTTATTTCTAAAGCTGAAAAAAATAACAATACTAAAATAAACCCATACACATAATATTATGAGAAGCACGCCTTCGTTAGCAGTTCTGTTCTGTTAATGGACTGCGCAGCAGTGAAACGATGCACGTGAAGCCATCCCACGGCTGCGTAGCAGTTATTTTTCCACTTGTACAAAAGCAGGAATTTTACTGCTCATGTGGCCAGCTCAAAGTAGAAGCCATTCTAGCTTCTTCTTGTTCTAAACGCTCTTTTAAGCAGTAAATTCACGCCTATGGAGCCCTAGCCTAGACTCACATGGGCTCTCCAACTTAATATTCACTCATCATCACATCATCTCATTGCGGGTACGACGTGTAAACAACCTCCTATGGTGTACCCTGGGCAACCCTCTATGTCAACAGAGCAGATTATAGTCTACACATAAGGCGACTGTATCTGGCTATCTGTCCTTCCTGGTCATTAATGTCACAAGATTAAAAAAAAAAATCTTATCGCTATGAGTCTGTTTTCTTTATAGTAAGCTCAAATTATATTTGTTGTGAAATAATATGTACGCACTGGACCACCCCCATTCATCCTTGTTAGTGTAAATTGTGGGCTAGTATATCCACAAAAAATACTATTAGAATCTAGAACTGAAGAGGCTAGTTTGGCGAAGACTCATCCTCTTTAAGGTCCTTGGCCCTGCCGAGTGCAAGTCTAAAATCTAATTTGTGGGACGGTGGGTGGGAGGGGGAAATACGTGGCTTCACAACTGACCAAAGTATCCTTCCGCACCAACAATAACAGATGGATCACGGAAAATGTAGATGACGCTAGCTGCCGGACAGGTCTTGCGGAAAAATAATACGTTTTGAAATATCAGTTTTCTCGAGAACGAGTGAAATATTTATGTTGATATTTTCAACACACCTTCTTAGATAATGTATCGATGTTTATTGATTGTTACATTTTCTTATTTTTTGTTATGAATCCACCAGTTTCCCATTAAAAAATTTCATTGTTATCGATATTTGATCGCTGTTAAAATTATAGAGGAGGTGTGTATATAAAAAGTATAACTTAATCAACATGCTTCTATTCTTGAACAAACCGTTTCCGAAAAGAAAATTGTAAAACAATAAAAATACTTATAGATAACCGTTTGTTCCCATGACTCTGCATTTCCAAGCCAAATGAAAAGGGCCAATCTCCATAACTCGGAAACAGAACAAGGTGACAACTGTGATAACCATATGTGAAAACCCACGCTTGACCGTAGTTTGAATCTCGCTAAATACATTAACGGTAATAAAGTGTTAATTGATTACAACTCCTTTGATTTGAGGTTCACAACATGTGGTCCACGAATAATCCCGTGGAGGTCCGCAAATGTTAAAGACGGCCAACTAAATGAACGGTCTTTTGGTTAGACATTGAATATGCTATTTACTTCAATACCATTATTGGAATTCCGGGTTTTGTACTTCCTCAGTGCACCTTTAGGTTTCCAAACTAGGGGAAAAAATCACTCTCAGTACAACAGGAAAGAGCCAATGAACTCACCGACAAATCAAACAAGACGAGACCGTTGCCTTTGTCCAGGTGCCACACTGGTGCGGGTATTATGATCTGATTAACTCACGCAAAGTGTCTCATGAGGATTTTACATTAAAAAAACAAAAAACACTAACTTCGTGGCTGCGCGATAAACTCAAGAAAATTCTCGTCCTTCTATCGAATATTAAAAGGAACGCCCTTTTACTCGCGTTTATTTCCCACAGATCATTGAAAGGAATTGCCCCAGGCGATTGTCGGAGGAGAAAAAAATAAAGATGGTCACACGATGACTCTCCACATAACCCGGTCAAATTCTCGTCTAGACGAACATCCCCCCTTCCTTCTGTCCTTGATTCAACAAAACGTCTCTAATACCTCTCATTACCGCCGTAAGAAAGCTCAAACTTTTAGTATCGGATTTTCTTTTTTTCATGCCATTAATGCTTACCAAACTTTTTTTTATTGTAATTCCTATTTCTGATTTTTTTTTATCGAAATGACACAAAGAAAGATCCAAAGAAAACTGTTACCGAAGGGTATAATACTGTATAATACTTCCCTCCTTGGAAAAAAAAAGAAAAATCCGGTCTTGCCCTCTTTGTGATTGGGAGTGTTGTGTTTGCTCGAACTGGTGATTATTTGGGCGGGACTCCTACAGGCGGTGGCGCCAGCGCTCGAGGAGGAAAAGGGACCCTTAATTAATAGAGATGCTTCTTCTTCCGCGTCATCATTATCATCATCATCATCATTCGTCAGACCGTTCACCCAACGCGACTACTTCGATTCACATATATTATATAATATATTATGTAATTATCGGCAGTTGTTACATTTTTGGCACCTGCTTTTTGACATGAGATTTGAAAAAAAAATTGTTTTGTGAAACGTTATAATATTTGGAACGATTTTGCTTAGTATACTGAATATGGGTCTAGTTCTCATTTTTTTTCATTATGAATTCTAATCCCGAAACCTAATCTTCATTTTACCCACAAATCTAAAATTCGTATCCGAAGCTTATAAAACACGGTAAACAAAGGTTAAGGCTAGCTATGCTATTTTGGTAAGATTAATTTTAATTCAATTCCTAATTTATTCACATTAATTCCTTAGTTGATTTATTATTATTGTTATAATTATTATTACTATTCCTCAAATTACCATTCTTAATTCATCCAAATATCCTAATTGGTTTTCTTCTACACTTAAATACTATATTAGGGGGGAAAAAACATGTTTTCAAAAAGTTTAAACAAACAAATAATAGTGTATTCTATTCTAATTTTTCTTACTTTCGTAAATTAGTTAAAACTACTTTGATTATAGACAAAGCCAACTGGATGAACTCAATTGAAAATAGTATTAAATGCAAACCTAAAGATTTTTGGAAATTTGTTAAAAATAATTGTATGAATAAAGTTTTCCCATCCAACCTAAAAATTAATGGCAAGTCTATAGCGGATCCTTTATTAATTGCTAATGAGTTTGGGGCCTACTTTCATTCCGTTTATAATCCAGCTATTCCTGTCTTACCCTGCCCCGTTATTGAAACTAGTGTGCCCTTGTATCCATGCCACATCACACCCTTGAATGTTGCTAATGCTATAAAAAAATGAATTCTTCTAGATGTGCCGGGACAGATGGAATTCCAAGTTTTATTGTTAAAGGCTGTGCCAGCATTTTCAGCCCTTTGTTAGCCTATATCTTTAACATTAGCCTATCAAATGAAACCTTTCCTCTTACATGGAAACAATCTGTTGTCATACCTATCTATAAAAAAGGGTAAGAACAAATGTTTGTTATTACAGACCAATTTCCCTCTTGAACACTTTCTCCAAAGTATTTGAGAAAATCATACATGAGCATACTTTCCACCACCTTAAAAATAAACTTTCCGATAATCAACATGGCTTTATAAAAAATAAATCTACTGTCACTAATTTAGTTGAATTTCTTGGGCATGTTGCCCCTCAAGTCTCTGCCCATGATCAGGTTGATGCTATTTATTTTGACAAAAGTAAGGCTTTTGATTTATATCAGCATAATATTATTCTCTCTAAACTTGGTAATTTTGGACTTTCTCACTCTTATGTAAATTGGTTCAGCAGTTATTTGTATGAAAGATCATTCATTATTAAAATTGATTCACACACTTCAAATACATTTTTAGCCCCCTGTGGCATACCTCAGGGTTCTAATTTAGGTCCTCTTCTCTTTAATGTGTTTATTGATGGCATTGATAAATATTTGAACTCGTCTAGTTATTTACTCTTTGCTGATGTTGTAAAATTTAAAACTATCAAATCAATAGCAGATTGTATAGATTTACTAAATGATGTAAATGGTATTTTACTATGGTCTTTGGAAAATGGAATGTCTATCAATAAATCTAAGACCAAATCTATATATTTTACTAGGAAAACAAATCCTTTCTTTTTTACCTATAAATTGGGCAGTGATAACATAGCTCGTACACTTTGTATTAATGATCTTGGTGTCCTCCTGGATAACAAACTTTATTACCACTATCATGTTGACCATGTCATTTCCCAGTCCTTGAAATTACTTGGGCTTATTACATTTATTAATTCATCATTTAAGAAAGTTGACTGTTTTTTATGTCTGTATTACGCTCTGGTTAGATCTAAGTTAGAATATGCTACTGTTGCTTGGATTTCCATTACCTTAACTGACTCTCTTAGGTTAGAAAACGTTCAAAATAAAATTTGTTGCTGCATGCTATGATAAATACTTTAGTAACCGGATTTATTATGATTATGACATAATTCGAAACCTATTAGGGCTCCAAACTCTCTTCTCACGTGGACTTTATTGTGATGCCCTTTTTGTTTTTTAATATTTTCAATAACAAAATTTATTGCAAATTTGCCCTTGATCATGTAGGCGTTCATATCCCTTCTCGGGCTCCTCGTAATCCTAAATTATTATTCATCGATAGCTCTTATAAGATGAGCCCTATAGGTCGTTGTATCCATAGTGCCAATTCTAGATTTGTCTAATTCGACTTTTATCATAAAAGGAAAGCTAAACTCAGAGAGTTATTTAAGGATATCCCATATCAATCATTTATCGTGTAGAGGTTCTGCCTATATTATTTAAACTTACAATATTCTGATCTGTTTTTTGCATAATGCTACTGCTTACTATTTAGTTATTTGTATTTAATGTTACTTTCTATTCTTATTATTATTAACTAATTTTTTATCTCGTAACTATTCATCAGTATATTACATTATTTAGCCATTTTTTGTCTATCATTTTTTTCTTGTATAAATATATATATATTGTAAGGTATGTACGTGTGTACTTTTCAGTGCTGGCATGTTATAGGTCTTACTACTGTTGTCCAGCACTATAATAAAGGAAATTCAAATTATTATATTATTATTATTAGTACCACGTCTTACTACTCGTTTGGGCTATACGCACTTACGCTAATGTGTAATAGTAGGGTGATTGGGAGATGAAATGGAGGACCTACAGTTTAACGTGGGATCCGAACCATGGTGGAGGCCTGGCATTCCACACATTCACAAGTTGGGATTAGTACACGTCTTGTCAGAGGTGAAGAAAGGGTTTGGCAATCAGATAAATCTGTGCCGGGATCGAGGATTGAACCTTGGACCCCCTTGGACACCTTATCCTTAAACCGCCAGGTCACCCTTAGTTGATATAGAAAATGGCTATAATAATAGAAATGTTAAGAGTTTTTGTTAAAAGTGCATTAATCATTATAATACAACATTCATACATTATGCTATATGAAGCTATTTGTAGGAAGAAACCTTAAGAATAAATGGTAGGACAAAATCGTGCAAACTTTATTAAATAATGTATTAAATAAAGCTTGAAAAGGGGGGGGGGGGTTGGAGGTTAATTGTAAGCTATCCCTAAATGATTTTTATTTGTAAAAACAAAAATATATTCTTATCTATCATGACAAACTATATTTTATACCCATTTTAAAATCAATCTTAAAGGAAATTTTCAAAATATTTTAGATTTTCAAAAGTTATCATTAGTAAGCTACCCTTAACTTAATCTATTTAAAAAATCCACCAAGAATATTTATTATTATGTAAAATTGTATCAAAATAACAATTTTCAACAACATTGCTAGAGCTAAACAGTTTTTTTTTCAAAATTCACTTATTAATAAACTGCTATTAAATTATTTTCTTTTCAGAAAAACCAAAATGCATAATTGTTTATAATGTAAAAAACTTAATAGATGGCCAATTTTAGCCAAGTAGCTAGATGCATTTCTTATGCTATTAACATTTTGAAAAAAAGGTCTTGAATAAATCATCCTTGAACTAATTTCACTAAAAAATGTACTTTTTTTTGTTTTGTTTTTCATTTCAATCATTCTCTAGATATTACATTTTAAACCAAATCATTAGAGCGATTTCTAAATATATTGAATCTTCAAAAATCATACTTAATTAAATAACCCGTTAGCAAAGTTTTACCTAAATTATAAGTATATATTGCTATTTGTTACGTCAAAAACTTCATAAATATAGATTTTAAACAAAATCATTAGAACTCTTTTCATAATATATGGAATAAAAAAAATCGTTACCAGGCTATCCTTTATTTGAGGTATAGGGTCAAAATCAAACAAACATCCCGGGGTATTGCCCTATAATATCTAGACCAATTTTTAACAAAATCCATAAAACGGTTTCAGAATTGTTGCCAGGGACAGACAGAATTATTGTAAAATCAACTTTTTGGGATTAGGACACAAATAAAAGGGTTAATATTTATCATAATCCCGAAGTCGAAAATGTTTACTATTACAATATTTATCTTTATATGAGAAAGTAAAAAAAAACATATTTATAATATTAATAATATTTGAGCATGCTATTACTTATTAGTGCTTTAAGATCTGACCATTTGATTTGATTTTACTCCTGCTATCCTGACGGATGGAGGAATTCATTTCTGAGGTGGGGACACCATTAAGGTGAATTCAACTATCCACAGATGGTAGGATGATATGTGAGAATAATGATGATGGAAAGCAGAGGGGACCTACATTTTAACATGGGTTCCGAACCACGGTGGGGGCCTGGCATTCCACACATTCACAAAGTGTGATAGCATACACTTTGCTAGAGGTATGGGAATGGTTTGGTAATAAGATAGATATCTACCGGGATCTAGATTTGAGTCCCGGACCCCTAATACACAAGTCTGACACCTTATCCCTATACCGCCAGGTCCTCCACTTACAAGTGTTAATTTACAGGTATTGGTAGTATTTATCTAAAGTGACAGAATAAACCACTCTCAGAACATCCAACCAGGAATTGAACCCCAATCTCCCCCATCATCAGCATTCCAGTCTATAGTGAGAGTGACGCCTTAGACCACCGACTAGACTTACGATGACGGGGAGATCGGAGTTCAAATACCGGTCAGGTGATACTGAGGGTGGTTTTTGATAGATGGTTTCCCACTCTTCCTCCATGTAAATGAAGATAAGTTCTCTCTAAAATGTTAGTGTCCTCGTCCTTACCTCAATAGCGTAATTATTGTATGTGTAAAACTCAAACTGGTACCTAAGACGTGTTAAAAAAAAAACCTAGCACTTTTAGGGTATACAGAGATGTTTTAAGCTGTACCTGTGATATGTTCTCCTCCTTTCGTTACCCCATTTGACCAAATAGACATAAGTTCAGCTTTGTATAGGGTTGTATTTTCTTTGATACCTGACCTTAGAATGCTCTACCGAGAGATAACAATTTTTTTCCCATCCATTACTGTTTCCAGCTTATGGCCTGGGTCAGTTTTTGTTTATTCAAGCCATATGTTTTCCACTACCGCGTTGCTAGGCCTGTCATAGCCTTAATATGCCTTTTAATCTAACTTAAGACTAGGACAGGTAAAACATCCAGTCCCCGGCCGTCATTTTATAAATGTGAAAGGGTAAATCCATATTTTATTAATGATAGATTTTTTGGCCATGCCGGGAATCAAACCCGGGACCCTTGACTCAGCAGACAAGCTACCAAGTGAACTAAGGTATCGGACTGATGATACTATTCACATGTATAATTATTTAAACTAACTCTACCTACCCTGGCAATACTTCACGCCACTACATTGATTAATTTGTTTTAACCAGATCTTGTTTACAATGTTCGTTTTATTTTCGTTACCAAACATATTAAATATTCCCACTGAATTATTTCATAATGGTAATTGATTTAGTGAGTAATTAAAACATTTTTCACAGTTTATTTGTTTTAAATATATAACTAAAGCCCTTTAATCAACTAAATGTAGACTGATTACTAGCCATATTTTTTTTTAAATAAGGCTAATGTTAATTTATTACCCTTTTATTTTATAGTTCATTAACTAAGAAAATTACATATTGTTTTAACATTTTAGCTGAACAAATTTTAAACCTTATTTGCGAAGCCCTACGTTTTTTAAATTCAAATTAACTACTAAAAGAATAATTAAATTTTATCAAAAATAAAAGCATTTTATAACCAACACAAAAACTATTTGTGAATATTTATGTGTTCATAGCATATTTTTCACTAGCCAATCAAATGTGTTCAGATTAAATAAATTTAAAATAATTTGTTGTCTACGTTCATGACAATTATGGTGTCTCTTGTTACTGATTTTTTTTGCATTTAGATACTCCAATTTCGACAAAGTGAGTCTTCTGCAATATTAATGGGTTTTAATATTATTAGTTTTACTTTCATGCAAATTGATATAGTAACGTTTGTTAGAAAAAGTAAAGTTGAATACACGACAAAGCCTCAATTAGGTGGTCGAAGGCTCTATGGTGTAATAGACTAGACTGCCACAGACTAGGGGACCGGGGTTAAGATCCCAGTCGGGTACACCGAGGGTGCTTTTACCTTAGTAGTCTCCCTCATCCATTAGCGTAATTAGTATATGTTCGTATAGCCCAAATGGGTAGTAGGAGGTGTAAAATAAAGGACAAACGCTTATCATTTTCAATAATCCAATTAAAAATAGGTCACATATTTAAAAATAAAATAAAAGCTAGCGTATATTATATTAAGTTATACAAGACCATTTATTTCTATATCAAAATATTTTGATAACTATCAGATGTAATTTTCATATTATTTGGCACCTTGTCCTACTATCGTCACAATTTTGGATATGCCCATTTTATTGCACATATGATCTACGTAAAATCTTCACGTTTGGTGCAGTACCTATAAAAATATTAACAGTATAGTAAAATGTTAGCAATATTGACCAAAAAAAGTATGTATATTCTAAACTCTTCTGCCTACCAAAATCAGAGTATACATGTGACACGTGTTCTATAATTATTAGGCGTCACCTAATTTTATATGTATACTAACTGAAGTGGTATATATTGACTGTGAACATAGTACATGTGTGTGTCAAGAGAAGGTCTATATTGACTGGGAACATAGTATATGTGTGTGTGTGTGTGTGTCAAGGGAAGGTCTATATTGACTGGGAACACAGTACATATGTGTGTCAAGAGAAGGTCTATATTGACTGGGAACATAGTATGTGTGTGTGTGTGTGTGTGTCAAGGGAAGGTCTATATTGACTGGGAACATAGTACATGTGTGTGTGTGTCAAAAGAAGGTCTATATTGACTGGGAACATAGTACATGTATGTGTCAAGAGAAGGTCTATATTGACTGGGAACATAGTACATGTGTGTGTCAAGAGAAGGTCTATATTGACTGGGAACATAGTACATGTGTGTGTCAAGAGAAGATCTATATTGACTGGGAACATAGTACATGTGTGTGTCAAGAGAAGGTCTATATTCACTGGGAACATAGTACATGTGTGTGTCAAGAGAAGGTCTATATTCACTGGGAACACAGTACATGTGTGTGTCAAGAGAAGGTCTATATTCACTGGGAACATAGTACATGTGTGTGTCAAGAGAAGGTCTATATTGACTGGGAACACAGTACATGTGTGTGTCAAGAGAAGGTACTATATTGACTGGGAACATAGTACATGTGTGTGTCAAGAGAAGGTCTATATTGACTTGGAACACAGTACATGTGTGTGTCAAGAGAAGGTCTATATTGACTGGGAGCATAGTACATGTGTGTGTCAAGATAAGGTCTATATTGACTGGGAGCATAGTACATATGTGTGACAAGTGAAGTGGACCACTTGACTGAGTAATCAAGAGGAAAACGTAGGCCTAGCCTTGTGCCACACACTTCAACCATTTGGTAAATGTGGCTGTTATTAATTATTATATGAAATATTCTTTTAAACCCTTGCAGAATAGTTACAACAATACAAATCAAGCTATGATAATTAAGGTCAGAACATGTTCCCACGGACATTTTTAAATATTCACCATTATAAAATCTTCAAAAGAAAAATTGGGAAAATTTTGTGAAAACTTTCTAACAAATTATATATTAGAGTGTCTCCTAAAAATCAATCGGTTTACCTAAAAAAAATATTTATTGTCGATCACTTTCAGTAATTTGAAACGCTTCTAATTATCATAGTAATCGTAATTTATTTACAATTTGAAGGTTTTTTATTTACGGATAAATTAACTTAAACATGTGGTGAAAGCCATAATCGGCTTTTCCCGCTGTCAGTAAAAACTAAGTAAACTTACCATTTTAATAAGCCACACATTATAATAAAGGGTAAACATAAATTTTAGTACAAAAAACCATAGCACGGCTATCAGAAAAGCATCAGATTCACTCAGTATTCTCTTTTCATGATTTATTGCGCACAGTCTTCTAATCCATTCTCCACCAGCAGCGTTCGACTCCCGAAAGATGTGGCAGTCAGACCCAGTCCCCCCCTCGAAGCACCAGCCTAGACCAATCCCTAACTCCTTCCAGCAACCCCTCCTACTCCTCCCTGAACTGGCCCAACACAAGGAAACAACATAATGCACTTTCTTCAAGATCCTTGAGTGCAGCAGAAACTATGGTCTCTATGTTTTAGCACTTTTCTCGAACCCACGATCAAGCAGTAGCACGCTCTCTTCCAAAAGTACGAACCTAGCCCATGTTCTTAACGCTTCTATCCCCACTGCAAAGAAGACATCCCCTCTAGATGTATGGACAAACGCGTCCCCAGAATAACCACACTTAATGCGATAGGCTCTTTTCATTTGGCGAGGAAATGCAGAGATATGGTAACAAACGGTTATCTTCAAGAATGTTTATTGCTTTGCGATTTTATTTTCGGAAACCGTGTGTTCAAGAATAGAAGCATGTTGATTAAGTTATACTTTTTATATACACACCTCCTCTATAATTTTAACCTTGATCAAATATCGATAATGTTGACATTTTTCAGAAGAAAACTGTTGGGCACATAAAAAAAATTAACAATTAATGAACATCGATATATATTATCTTAGAAGGGGTGTTGAAAATATTAACATAAAAATTTAAATTGTTCTCAAGAAAATTGATCTTTCCAAACGTATGATTTTTCCGCAAGACTTGTCCGGTAGTTAGCGCCATCAACGGTTTCAGTGATCCATCTGTTCTTGTTGGCGCGGAAGGATACTTTAGTCGGTTGTGAAGCCACTCCGCGTCTTTCTCCCTTCCACCCACCATCCCACCAAATAGGTTTTAGACTTGCACTTGACAAAGTCAAGGGCCCTAAGCTGGTTTCCAACGGCTAGGTTAATAGAGCGAGAAGAGCTGGATCTCCAAATTCCTAGGTTCCCCGCTGAAGAACTAAGACCACACCAACAACTCCCAACTCTCTATCAAGAAAGAAACAATTCTGAACTAGACGAGAGTAACAACGCCAAATGTGATTTTCCAAAATATAATCATCAAGAGATAATATATTTGCATTATTTGGTGCTAGGTTAGAGTTTATGTTACGCTGGGTTAGGTTAGTACGTGGTGTTGCCATATGGCACTCAGAGACAGCAAACAAGGGCGCGCTTTTGAAGATCTACCTCTTGCCCTTCTGATATATTACAAAGCAAGTACACAAATTTGGCATGTGTGCTTTCAGTACATAGTCCACATGGGGTGGCAGTTTATCCAACCGTTCTAAACTTCACCACGTGACGCACTTGTTGTGGCAGTGTGCCTCACACTGATATAAATACACAATCAAAGATAACAGCACAAGTTGTGGTGCAGAGAAGAACAGCTAGCACCTAGTGTGATCATTCACTGGATAGTATGATGACCTCTACACAAAGTTTTCCACTCGTCCCGTGTTTTATAGGATCGTTCCTTATGGTAAGTTAATGACCCATACAAAGAGGTTGAGAATATTCCGGGCGGGTGTAATGAGGGTGGTTTTTCCAAAAAATATTTTCCACTCTTTCTCCACGCAAATGCGGGAATACTGTCCTTAAACTTAACCTTCTACATCACTAGTTCATTAGTGTGAATGGGTAGCGAGACTCAGTTCTATATTAAAAAAAAGGACAATGAACTAAAGTTTTCTAGCCAGGCTAAGTCATAAAACCAGGCTAAATTATTAATAAGACCTTGACTCATAGCACAAACTCGCGGAACATTAAATCACAACACTTGACTTTATAAAATCTTTTTAAAAAAACATGTTTATGTGCACCACATCCTGCTACCCATCTGGAGCTTAATATGTACATTAAAACAAGTAAATATTTGGAAGGTAGAGTTTATAGGAAACGTACCTACATTTTCGAGGTGGGAGAGTGGGAAAACCATGTAAAGAAAACTACCCTGGTAAGTTCCAGAGGTGCTGACCACTCGTCTAAACATTGTTGTTGTAGTAATAATGTTCACCGAATGTACCTACCCCTAGCAGGGGAGGGTAGTGTATTCAATAGGAAGTGTTTCAAGCGTGGATTCTCCACGGCAGGGTAGAGTCGAAGTGGAGCGAATGCGAGGCCCATTGACTCCAGTCTTCAGGAACAAGAGATGGAGGGGGAGGGTAACAGAGAGGAAGAGGCTATTGGGTGTAGGAAGGTGCTCGTTGGAGAAAGAAAGGGTATGGGTGCAATTTGGTCGTAAGCTGATTCATGGTGCTGCTGCTGTTAGCAGGGTGACTGAAAGTTAATGGGATGTGACGTAGGGGGCTGTACAGTCTGCGCGTTGGGAATTTGGAACCAATTTCTTTCTTATTTTTTATTTTTAGAGAGAGATATTTTGAATTTGTTTCTTACTGCTTGCTTCTTAGTTTTTTGGATTTAGTAGTCTAATTATTTATCTATTTATCGTAATAAGTGAAGTAAGGCTATTATTTGTGACAAACGTTTTATATATTGATAGCTACAGTAGCCCCATGGCTTCTTTGGTGCTGACTGACAGATCACAGCTGAGAGCTAAAAGCTTTGAAAAGTTGCCAGACCAAATTATGTATCCTTACGCCGAACCATATGATCTGTAAAAACATGTGTTTAGCAGCTGTCACTTCTGACAGTCAAAATTTAGGTAGTATACATAAACGTTGACTGTCAGAAGTCAGCTGTGAGCTGTCAGTCAGCACCAAAGAAGTCACGGGGCTAATATAGGTTAGATTAAGTCATAGTTTTGTTATATCTCCCTTAAGAGTATTTTATATAAATAAAGTGATAAATTACTAACTTGTAAATGCTCACTTTTTTCAATAATCTACACGATATAGAAAAGTGACAGTGGAAGATTGTAAAAGAGTTGCTCTCTATCAATCCTTTGACGAGAGATGGAATACGCGTCGTTTTGAAAGGTTCCTCAGAGGAAAGTTGTGCTGCGAATTTTTATCGCTCAATAAAAATCCATCAACCCCAGTTGGGTTTGAACCCATAAACATCGGGTCCTGAAGTGAGGACTTTTTTCCCCAAGACCGCCAAGGTCAATATTACGGGTTTCAATTTCTTTTCTTTTTTTTCTTTTTAGCACCACGTCTTACTACCCGTTTGGGTTATACGTCAATGTACTAATTACGCTAGTGATTTTAAAGATGAGGAAGGTAGAATTTAGAGGAAGTGTATCCACGTTTGCGTAGAGAAAGAGAGAAAGGATGGGAAAGTATTTAAGAAAAACTACCCTCAGTACACTCGAACGGGATCAAACTTCAGTCTCCCCGTCATTGGAAGTCTAGTCTATTGCGAGAGTGAAACCTTATAGCATGTGGCCACTGAAGCGGTTTTCAATCTCTTAAATTATCCAATTATCAAAAGGAAACTGTGAAAAAATCAATAAAATGTTATCATTAGTGTTGTTTTTACATTTTTAAAAATTATTGTCTCCTAGAGCTACACTTACAGTGAGACCTTAATCCACAGTATTTTACCTTTTTACGTTCACTCATTTACCTCGAAAGGTAGTATTACCTTAATGGATTACACTATGATCCTATCTTATAAGCTATAACATAGTTTAATAATGCAGGGGACCTGGCGGTCTAGGGGTAAGGTGTCAACTTCTGTGTTAGTGGTCCGGGGTTCAATCCTCGGTCCCGGCACAGATTTATCTGATTACCAAACCCTTCCCTCGCCTTTGATAAGACGTGTATTATTCCCAACTTGTGAATGTGTAGAATGCCAGGCCTCCACCGTGGTTAGTATCCCACGTTAAACTGTAGGTCCTCCATTTCATCTCACAATCACCCTACCATTACACATTAGCGTAAGTGCGTGTAACCCGAAACGGGTAGTAAGACGCGGTGCTAATAATAATAATGTAATAGTGCAAGGTAAACTTACTACCTTACGGGATAAACGAAAGTTGCAATAACAACATAAACATAGACATACACAGGGATTCAAACCAAAGACTTGGTGATGTTTTAGGAGCATATGAAGGCGCTACACCCAAACTAACTTGTTCACAACCGACGTCGTGTATAACCTGGAAGACTGCTATCATCCCGACGAGTAAAAGCAAATAGACGCCCTCTTGTGTGAAAGTTTGAAAGCCCCCACGTTAGCGGCGAATATAAAGCATATCCGTATGCAAAGAGGAGTGTAATTTATGAGTCAGTGTATCGAAATGGTAAATTGATGGGGTTGGTGCATCACATGCCCTATTGCGGTCCCTGTCACACTGGTATGAGGTATATTCATGTACAGTACAACTACAGTCCTCTTCATAGTAAGATATTTCTTATTAAATACAAACATAATTTTTACTAACAAGATTGATAAAATTTTATTAGAAAAATAAAATAAATATTTAGCATCGCGTCTTACTACCCGTTCGGGTTATACGCTTTAAGTACTAATTACTCTAATGGATTGGGAATTGGGAAGGTTGAATTAGAGGAAGTGAACCCGTATTTGCGTGGAGGGATATTGGAAAACCATTTAGGAAAAACCACCCCCAGTTCACCCGACCGAGATTCGAACCACGATCTCCCCGTCCTCAGTAGTCGAGCTCAACACGACAAGCGCGTTAGCCAACTACGCCACCGAGGCGGGTTGAAAATTTTACTAGATTATCAGTGTGGTTTATTTATACGTATTGATAACATCTCTCAAAAGTGACATCTGCAGATCACACACCTTCCTTGACGTCTGAACACGTGAAAGAATGTTATTATTATCACGGAGTCTTAATACCTGTTCAGGCTTAACGCATATATAATTACAGTGACGATAATTACTCTAATGGGGTAGGAATGAGTAAGGGAGCAGTTTAGAGGTAATTACCCGCATTTGCATTAAAGGAGAGTAAGAAAGCCTTTAGGAAAATATCACCCTCAGTAGACCCGACAGGTATTCCAACCATTATCTACCCGTCACCAGCAGGCCAGTCTAGCACTAGATACATGGACGCCGCACGTAAAAGTGGTGGTAGTAGTCGTAGTAGTAGTATTAGTGGTAGTAGTCATAGTAGTAGTAATAGTAGTAATAGTAGTAATATTAGTAGTAATAGTAGTATAATAGTATTAGTAGTAGTATAATAGTAATAATAGTAGTAGTATAATAGTAGTAGCAGTAATAGTATAATAGTAATAGTAGTAGAGATATTTGTAGTAATATTAGTAGTAATACTAGAATAATAGTAATAATAGTAGTAGTATAATAGTAATAGTATAATAGTAATAGTGGTAGTAATAGTAGTATAATAGTAATAGTAGTAGTAGTATAATAGTAATAATAGTAGTATAGTAGTAATAATAGTAGTATAATAGTAATAGTAGTAGTAATAGTAGTAGTAATATTTATAGTAGTCGTAGTAGGCGGACTACATCTAAAATGGTTCTTTCCGCATCCCTACCTCATTTGTGTAATTACCATAAGAGCTATGCCTAGAGCATGAACAGATAGTAAAACGTGGGTAAGCTACACCCAAGGTTCAAACCAATGTCCACAAGACCTGTAGTCAACCGCTTTGGCCATTCGGCCACAGAAATGGTCAATAAACATAAAATATTATCGGGAACTAACTTTTAATTTAAAATATTTTAAAAAATCAGTATTTGTCACCGTTAATGTCTCGGACACCCACCCTCCCCCTCTCCCCCGATAACATGGCCGCCCTCCTGCGTTAGGAGAGAGAACATGAGAGTGAACATGAGAGTGAACATGCAATAAAATGAGAAGCGTGGTATCGTTCCGTGGAAACTCGCTGCTAATTAATGATCCATAACGTATCTTTAGAAAACAGTTTTCTGTTCGTAAAGGACTCCGGAGGGTTTTGGTTAAGAGAAGGGGGGGGGTGTATGGGGTTGGTATGGATGGGTCGCAGTTTCCAATTGAAGGGTGAAACAGGAAACACAGTCGCAGGGGTTTATCTCCCCATTATGACATAAAGACACCCTCTTAACAACCCCTCGTCCCACATTCCCCACCCCCCTTCTTTTTTAAGAGCACCACAACCCCCCTCTTCAACACTTCCTGAGGCTATTGTCGTACGGCAACAGTGTGGAACCGTCACATCGGCGGTAATTAATTGAAACTATCTACAACCCATACAGCCAGAGTATACCGCGTCGAGGTCGATATTTAAGAGGGTGATGGAATTATTTTCGATTCAGCTTTCAATATTCTATCTATTGGGGGCTTTACAAACATCAGTAAGTGAAGAAAGTTAGTACGGAGAAGAGTTGTTACAACGTTATTTCAACCGGTGACCTGGTGGTCTAAGGGTAAGGTGTCATACTTCTGAGCGGGCGGCCGGGGTTCAATCCTCGGTCACGGCAAAGACTTATCTGATTACCAAACCCTTCCTTCACCTCTGACAAGACATCTTGTAAATGTGGGGCCAGGCCTCCCCCGTGGTTTGGATTCCACGTTAAACTGTAGGTCCTCCATTTCATCTCACAATCAGCCTACCATTACGCATTAGAGTAAGTGCGTATAACCCGAACGGGTAGTAAGACGCGGTGATAATAATAATAATAATATTTCAACCCTTCATCCCTTACCATTTTTTCTTGTACCATGTCTTACTATCCGTCAAGGCTATCCGCCTTTAGCTGCGTTAAGGCGGGAGTGTAGATAACGCGAAAAAAAAGTTGGTATTTTTGTAGTTTTTATAACAAAATATTATTTTGGACAAAATAAATAAAATATTTCTTCAGTAGAAACATAAAGTTTAGTTTTCTTCGCATGATGAACTAACCAGTTTTTATAATATCTGTAATAATTATAGTGACATTTGTTAGAAACTTTTTAAATGAAGGAAAAAAGTTGTCACATACTCAACAACAGTTAATATCACCAAGTGAAGAAAATTAATCTACGTTTCTACTGTAGAAATATTAGTTTTATTTTACCCAAAAAAAAATTTTTTTTTATAAAAACTGCAAAAATACTGCCCTTAACTGACGTTCCCTTCCACCCCATTTTAATGTCATACTGGTAAAGAAGATAGTAGTATTTTAGAGAAAATGCACCCTAATTTTCGGGAAAGTAGAGTGGTGATATACTTAGGGGAAAAAAAGAAATCTTAATATCCCGACCCTAGCGAAACAGATTATATGAGCTTTAAGTTTAGATCGCGTGCCCACTCCTGCGTATTATTATTTTTATTTTTTATTTAGCACCGCCTCTTACTACCCGTTCGGGTTATACGCCTAAGTACAAATTACGCTAATGAGTTAAGATTTGGCAAGGTTGAATATATATGAAGTGAACCCGTATTTGCGGGGAGGGAGAGTGGAAAACCATTTAGGAACCCCCACCCCAATTCACCCAAGCGAGATTCAAACCTCTATCTCCCCGTCCTCGGCAGTCTAAATCAACACTAAACTAGCACGTTAGCTAACTACGGCACTGAGGTGGGTTGTTATTATTATTCTTTTATTTAGTGGTTTTACAAGTGAGTATCAGACTTGGCTCCACAGATAATGTAGTGCAATTCATCATGAATAATAAGGTTCGCTTCAAACCAAGTACACCTCGTTTGATTTCTCAATATTATGTCATCTTATTTTCTTTCATTCATTAAGAAAATCCCATTCTAAATATATTTTTATAAGTGCGTCTTACTGCCCATTTGGGTTATACACTTATGTACCAATTACGCTAATGGTGTTAAGGATGAGCAAGGCTATATTTAGAAGAAGTGTACCCACATTTGCGTGTAGATAGAGTGGATACCCATTTTCGGAAAACCACCTTCAGTACACCCGATCGAGATTTGACTATCGATCTGCCAGTCATTGGCAATCTAGTATATTGCAGGAGTAGCACCTTAGACCATGCGGCCACAGAAGTGCGTGACAGTAGTTATTATTAATTTAGTTGGAATAGGCCTATTTAACGTGCACTATTTTAATCATTTATTTACATCAGAGCACAATTTATAAACTAGATTAGTTTTTTTTAAATAATTATTCAAAGGAACGCCTAATAAACAATAACAAAAGGATATATAATTAAAAATGAAATGATAAGTGATATGAAATATAAGGTAAAAGTTAAAGACATCATGAAATGTAATTAGCAACAACAACAAATATTGAGTTTTTAAGAAAAGAACCTTTAGAAAATTAAATGAAATACAGATAATAAAAAGTCTGAATACAATATATGTTATATCATATAGAAGAGAAGATAGATTGAACAACAGAATACTAGTAAGACTATAAATAACGAAAACTTTATAACTTTAAAAATCCTATTAAAGAGTGTGAAATAGAGTAGAAAAAAATAACAGGGTTAAAATACAGGGAACATATGAAAATTAGACAAGAATACAATACAACTGAAAAATGAATATAGCTAATATTAGGTTTTTTTAATATGACATATTTTGACCGTGATGGTTGTATTATTTAGTTCGGTCACCCTGTATATAGACCTTTAGCCGCTGCGTGGGAACAAAACGTTAGAGGTTGTCTACACGTCATATTCGCAACTAAATGACGTGCTGATTGTGATTATAAAATATGTGGAGCCAGTGGACCTCTTAAACCTAACTCAAACCTAGTTAAACAGACTATGGTGACCATAGGAATAATTCCTCCCTTTCGGGGAAAAATACCTATGGTACCGCTGGGAATAAAACCCGGGACCTCTATATAACTAGCCAGATGCGCTAACCATTAGACTAAGAGGCTGGCTACTAGCTTAAAAATAGTAGATACATACAGGATGATTCTAATCAGTATGTACAAAGTTTAGTGGAAAATAGGGTACAATAAAACAAACATTTTTCGCTTTAGAATATATATTCGTAGGAGTCCCCTTTAGATGCTAGAGGGCACTGCTGAGCGGTTAGCGAAATGGCTGTTTTTCGCCGGCGTCGTTCGTAGCGCGCGGACTTCGTAAATGTTGAAGTGATCATTTCACAGACTCTGAGATGGCTGACTAGCATACATTACTGTTGGCGGTCGCACCTTTGAGCAACTGCTGTAAATAAAATGTAGTTTACACTTTTGGCCTTTAAATTATGGGCAAGCCTGAACTGCGCCAGTAATTAAGAGATTAAAAAAATGTTCACTTAACCCGGACCAGAATTGCGCCAAGTCTAGTTCAGGTAGACGAGAGGGGACAAAATAAGCAAACACCAAAGCAAACCAGCTCTCGCCACGTCTTGTCTTCCCTCCCTGAATGTAAAACGCCCTAAGAGCCCCCAACAAGATCTGTATTAGCTTTTCTGACCTAAGTCTGGCCAGTATTAACAAATTATCTCAGCAACTGTAACTATCGAGATGTGTAATTGTTTTATTTTGGTTCGGGTTTTGTTCGGGGCCGTGCTATTAGCAAAAATTATTGATATGAAAAGGATTTATAGTGAAAGAGGGAGAGATCTGATTGTCTTTAATAAGTATACGTATCGACAGGTGAATCAATTGAATTTGACGAGGGAAGAGATGTGGAGATGCACTAAAAAGGACTGTAAGTCCAAAATATTCACACTTAATGGCGGAAATATTTCCTAGTGGATTGGAAGACCAACACAACCACGAACCATTACTAGATCAAGAGTTGAACAGAAAATCCATCAGCAACACAGTTAAGATGAAAGCTGAGGCGATTGAAGTAAGGCCTTTAGAGTTGATCCACAAAGAGGTACACACCGAGAAAAATCTATAAAAACATTGACCCGCAAGGACATGAAATGTTTCAGGAATAACATTAACTGCCAAATATGCCTAAATGTTCCGACGAAGTTCAATTTTCCTTGGATTAAATTGAACTAAATACTACTTTAGACGAAAACATTTTGTTTAAAAAGGACATAGATATGGGCGCATTGTGATATTTTATTGTGACTCAAATCTTGAGTTTTTGTGTCAGAATGAAATTGTGTTGATGGATGGAACCTTTGAATACGCACTGAAACATCTTCTTCAGCTTTTTACTGTACACGGGTATTTCAAAGGGTCATACATACATCTGGTTTTTGCCTACTTAAAGACAAGAAAAAGCAGAGCTCCATTGGCACTATGAGAATCCTAAAGGAGGAGTGCGAGAAGAGACAACTTCACCTTAAACCTTTATACATTGTGATTGATTACGAGCAAGTGCTCCAAGAGTGCATCGTGTCAACATTTCCACAAACCAAGATAGTAAGTGGGCTGTCGATCTCTTTTGGTACAAGCATAGTAAGCTAAACAATTTTATTTTACAACTTTACATAAATACTTATATAATTTTTGACTTGATAGTTGATTATTATACTTTTCACTGTTGATTTTTTTTTTCACTACGTTTTACCACCTGTTTGGGTTATACTTTTATGTGTTAATTATAATAGTGGGCTTTGGGATGAGACATGTTGAATGTATAGAAAGTGAATCCAAACTTGCCTGGAGGAAGAGTGGAAAACCATCTAGGAAAAAAACCTTTAGTTCACTTTACCAGGATTCGAGCCTCAGCTTCCCAATCATCGGCTAAAATAATTTTATTCAAAGTGTATATCTGGGGAGGTTTTTTTAAATTCTGAATAGGGCTGTATAATTGATCTACAGAAGTAAAAAAAAGAATTATTGGCAGTTAACTAAACACTAATTTTAAAAGAATTCGAAATTTCTCTAAAGTAGCTTTAACAATTTTGATTAAAACATACACCTTGGGTGCATTTAAGGACTGTATACTAAGTGTTTGGGGCAAAGTTCTTTTAAGGGTAGCTTACTGATGACTAGTTTTCAAAAATTCAAAATATTTTGAAATTATTTTTAACGATTTTGTTAATAGATAGATTAAGTTCAGTGAAGTGTGTGCCCCTCCAAAAATCCTTTGTATGATTTGTTTTTTTATGTTATTTTTGTTATTATATTATAATTTAACTTACTTTTAGATATTATTGATAATGTTTTTAAAATGGAAATTCTATTGTGACGTTATAATGTTTGATTTTGTTTTATATAGTTAAATATAGTTAGTTAAATAATTTTTTTGACTTGTTTTCTTCTTACCGCCCACCATAACATTAATATTTGTTTATGTTCACAGCTGGCGAAATTCGGGTCCGGTCTTGGGAAGGGGGGTATTTCTCGCAATTCGGGTCCAAGCTAGGTGGATTGGCGAAATTCGGGCAAGCCCTAAATTATGTACAAATGTCACCCTCTAGCACCTAAGGGTGTCGTCCGTGGACATGTATTCATCAAGGAAAAAGATTAGTTTTAGTATTCCCTATCTCCCATTAAAGTTTGTACAGAGAGTTTCGAATCAACCTGGAAAATACTCCGGGTGTGAATTCATTGTTGTAGAAGCGGTAACCTTAATTTTATATTTCATATTTTATTTATTTTGGCTAAAAAATTGTTTTTCTATTTAAAAAAACTGAAAAAACACTGCCTTATATTATTTATATCCTCACCTTAAGACCTCACATTTCAAGGGTTATAATTGGTTTTAAATCAAGAATGGGTAAAATTAGCTTATTTTTAACGTCGTTTTATGTTCAAGTTACTAGGAAAAAGTAAATTATTAGAAACATTGAGATAAATTCCCATACACAGATATTTCTTTTAACAGGGTCACAGCAAAAAATTTCAAATTTGTTTTATTGCTAGAGAACTGCCATTTCCATAATAACTGTGGCAGTGTGAGAATATTTCCCTCCAAGTAGGCGGTGCCCTTAACTTTAGATTCGTTAGCAGCATGGCCGCATAAGAGAGAAAACCAACCAAGTTTAAAGAGAGGAGCCAAAATAAGCTTAATTAATTGGAGCCGGGCCGTATTCCTCTAATCGGGACACATGTCCTACGTAGGCTACTGACAATCACACGTCCGCTGATGGAGCTAACTTCATTACGTCGTAACAAAGTGTCCGGTGAAGCATATTAGTCTGTTACAGACCCGAGCACAAAACTTTCTTGTCGTCACCGCCCTCCGGGCGACCGGTCAGGGCGTCCGTATCCATCTGTCCCCCGTACCCCAGACATTGGTGGTTGGAATCGCGTTATTTTGACCAGATTAAGTCGTGACAGACCCTCCTTGCCATTTTACAGGAAGGACTGTAACGCCTGATTGAAATGAGTTGCGTTATTTTTTTAGCAGTGGCTTATATTCAAGGCTGGCTGAACCACAGACTGAGAGTCATAGGAAGACCATCAGGTTTGTTTGATAACGGGAAACTCGTGTTGCCAAAATGATTTGAAAAGAAATATACGTATTTTACAACAATTGTATTTACTTTTTTTTTACATCCATTACTGTTTCCAGGCTGTGGCCTGGGTCAAGTTTTTATTCAAACCATATATTTTCCCACTACCGGCTTGCTAGGCCTGTCGTGGCCTTCATATGGCTTATAATGTAACCTAAGACTAGTACAGGCTCAACATCCAGTCCCCGGACGTTAATTTATCACTGTAAAAGGGGTAAACCCATATTTCACCAATGATAATTGTATCACTCATGACGGGAAACGAACCCGGGACCCTTAGCTCAGTAGCCAGACACGCTACCAACCTAGTCAAAGATGTTGGATCATTTAAAGCCCGTTTAATTAATATTGACCCGCCTCGGTGGCCGCGTGGTCTAACGCGCGACCCTCGCAGTAGATTAGACTGCCGATGATAGGGAGATCAGGGCTCAAATTCTGGTTGGGTGTTCAGAGAGTGGTTTACTTAAATGGTTTTCCCCTCCCGCTCTATGTAAATATGGGTACCCTTCCTCGAATTTAGACCTTCCTAATCCCTATTTCATTAGCGTAATTAGTAGACCTACATAAGCGTATAATCTGAACAGGTAGTAAGACGCGGTGTTTAAAAAAGTTTTAAAAAATAATGTAAGGAGAAGTCATACAGTAGTAATTCATAGTTATTATTATTATTATTATTATTATTA
>CABFOW010000297.1:7863-25969 GCA_902141385.1 Timema californicum
CCCCCCCCCCCCTTCTTCTCATAGACCCATGTAAATTACATCATAGCGTATCTGAAGAAAGGTAAAAAATTAAGTAACTGTTTGATTTCATACAAATGTATTAGTAAGAAAGTAAAAGGGAGTAGGCTACATAAGGAATTTATAAAAAACGCTAATTATATAAACTTTCCTCACTTTATTTCCTGGTAAATATTTCAAGTGTCGGTAGCAGTTGTATTTTTTAATTTAAACTGCACACCCATCAATTTGTTTTTACCTAATTATTTCATGCAGGAAGAACATTGTTGCAGGCACAAAACAATAAGGCATTTAAAATAGAGAGTTAATGAATGTTTTCTTTCTTGTGAGGGGTTTGTGGGAGGTGGGGGGGGGGGCGATCACCCCAATCGCCACCCACGACACACAATACTGGGTATAAAATCATACAAAGGATATATAGTTTGTAGTTGACCTATTCACAAACATTCGAGTTAAATAGCTTTTAGGAACATCCAATTTCTTAACATTAAGTGGCTGAATGGTGTAAGGCGTAACTTCCGTGCTAGACTGGCCTGCTGATGACGGGGAGATAGAGGTTTGAATCTCGGTCAGGTCTACTGAGGTTTTTGTTCCTAGATGTTTTCCCACTTTCCTTCCATGCAAATGCGGTTAGATTTCCTCTAAAATACTTCCTTCTCATCGTATATGCGAATAGCCTGAACAAGTAGTAAAACGCGGTGCAAAATGAAAAGTCTAAAATATTGTTTACCCTTTTGTAACGCTTTGGAGAGAGAAAGTATTGCGATCGTCAAAACAAATCAAATTTGAGATTTTGAAGGATGTCTGCGTTTCATGACCCCCTGAATTCAAAAAAAGTGTTTTTCGTGATGCAGTTTGTCTGTTATTCGGAATAGAGCCGAAACAATTTTACAAATAGATCTGAAACTTGGTATCTAAGGTTTTTATAAGATTCTCCGAGGTGTTTTCGGAATTAGATAATGTTAAGATTAGTTTACTTAAGGGCCACAAGAAACAAAATCAATTTTCTCAAAACCGGCTCTAGCGATTTTGATTAAAATTAGTATCAAGATCCAAGCATTGCTTAAGATCACAAACAAAATGGTGCATTTCATTTCCTCATGAAAATGACTTTGAGAGTACTTTCTTTACATATGATTAAATTTCAAATTTTGATAATATCTCCGACACTCTTAGAGATATGAAATAACTTACCCTTGAAAAGTTGTAGGTCTCGTAGAGATATAACATTTTTATTTGAAAGGATATATGATAAAATCAATGTTTTATGAGTTGTGGGAAAATATATTATTTAGACATTGCTTTGGGAAATGAGTTGAAAATGCACAGAACAAATCATGTTTCCGTAACAGTGTGTATAATTTCGTGTATTCTCTTTGGGGCATGTGCTATTCTCTTTACCTCATTATGTTTCTATGACAATGTATATTATTTCGTTTAACATATCTTACGTTTTAAGTGTAATTTAGTAAAGGAGCTATAAAGTTGGTGTGGTGCACAGTAACATTAAATTTTATGTAGAAATGTGTTTTAAATTCTAGTTCCTCTACTGTATTTAAAAAAATATTATTAGTAGCACCGCGTCTTACTAACCGTTCGGGTTATACGCACTTACGCTAATGTGTAATGGTAGGGTGATTGTGAGATGAAATGGAGGACCTACAGTTTAACGTGGAATCCGAACCACGGTGGAGACCTGGCATTCCTCACATTCACAATATGTATTGTCAGAGGTGAAGGAAGGGTTTGGTAATCAGATAAATTTGTGCCGGGACCGAGGATTGAACCCCGGCCGTCAGAACAGAAGTCCGACACCTTACCCCTAGACCAGCAGGTCACCTTTTAAAATACAAAATTAAGGGGTTCTTTATTAAAATATTTACTCTGGTGTTGAGCATATGCTGTAAAAGCTGTCCCACATTAAACCGGTCTCGCCCGTTAAGAGCCGAGAAATGCCGACGGGCGTATGAACAGTTTGTTGATGTAAAGAAAGTGAAATGTCTAGAATGGGCGTGGTCAAATCAGGCTCATGTTCCACTGTTCATTCATTATCAGCGAGCCGATCAGTCCCTGTGATATATGGTGACCCGCCTCGGTGGCGTAGTTAGCCGACGCGCTGGTTTAGTGTTGAGCTAGACTGCCGAGGACGGGAAGATCGAGGTTCGAATCTCGGTCGGGTGAATTTTTAACGGTTTTCCACTCTCCCTCCACGCAAATGTGGGTTCACTTCCTCTAAATTTAACCTTCCCAACTCCTAACCCATTAGCGTAATTAGTACATAAGCGTATAACCCTAACGGGTAGTAAGACGCGGTGCTAATAATAATAGATCTGTTTAGCTTACCACAAGAAGAGATTCATTCATCAGGCACAATAATTATTTATTTTTAACAAATCTACTACTATATTATTATTATTATTATTATTATTATTATTATTATTATTATTATTAGCAGCACCACGTATTACTACCCATTCGGGTTATACGCACTTTCGCTAATGTATAATGGTAGGGTGATTGTGAGATGAAATGGAGGACCTACAGTTTAACGTGGAATCCGAACCACGGTGGAGGCCTGCCATTCCCCACATTCACAATATGTCTTGTCAGAGGTGAAGGAAGGATTTGGTAATCAGATAAATCTGTGCCGGGACCGAGGATTGAACCCCGGCCGCCAACATAGAAGTCTAACACCTTACCCCTAGACCGCCAGGTCACCGACTACTACTATATCATATACAAAAGTTGGAAGAAAGCTAACGTTTGTGCAATTAAATGTACATGAACAGCGAAGTTTGGAAGATCGAAATGATATATAGGTTACAGATATAACTAAATCAAGTATCATATCCATAAAATTAAAAATATACGCCTATACACGGGAAGTTTCCCGTGTTCGAATATCGTGTCCAGGTGTAATTTTTCAAATGTATGACTATACTTTTTTTTTATCACTGAGTCTTACTACCGGTTCATGTTATACGCAAATATGATAATTACTCTAATGGGGTAAGGATGAATAAGGAAGTATTTTAGAGGTAATCTACCAGCATTGGCTTGGAAGGATAGTGGGAAATCATTTAGGGGAAACCACCCACCGAGATTCGAGCTCCAATCTTCCCGTCATCAGTAGACTAGCCCAACATGAAAGTGACGCCTTAAACCATCGCGCCACCGAAGCAGATTATATGGTTCTTCCTATAAAAGTTGGACTGTAATTAACGTATGTCTTTTTTTATTGGTATCTATTCAGCTGTTTGATGTATGCGGTTGTGTGGTCGAAGTGTTTTAAATTGTAAATGAAGCCAACACACTGGTTCTGTGAGTATTGGAGTCGATTAACTAGTTCCTGCATCAAGTCAATGTAAACAACGTCATAGTAGTCAAAATGAGGCAGTGTCATACTTTGTATCAGCATAGTTTTAAGTTAAAGGGGTAAGAAATGTTTTACTCTTTTGAAAGAGTGCATAGCAGGGTATCTTTTTATCTATATTAATAAAATAAAGAGTTTGTAGGTTTGTATGAGCGTTGCTCGATACCAACCAATGTCATCACCATCATCATCAACAACAACTTTTTCCAGCCTGTGATCGGGTCAGTTTAGTAAAATGCCACTATCTTACCACTCTTCCTCCTTTAATTTATTCCATTGTTCTCCTCTCACTCGAACATTTTCTGTTATCTGCTCATCTCTTCTCTTTATTGGCCTCCCCTGCAGTATTTTTCCCACATCCTTCATTTCCAACATTTTCTTTGTCATCCTCTCTTTTTCCATCCTCATTACATGTCCAAACCATCTCAGTCTTGCTTCCTCTACTATCTTACATACTCCCTGGGCCCCCATTCTTCCCTGGATAGTTTCATTCCTAATTCTGTTTCTCCTCGTGACAGCTAACATGCTCCTCACAAACTTCATTCCCATGGCCTCCACCTTCCTGGTCTCTCTTACATTAATTGTCCATGTTTCTGCTGCATGTGTGACAATGGGTACAAAGTATACCCTATAAAACACTTCCTTACACTTCAAGGACACTTATCTTCTCCATAGCAGGACTCTCACACACCTATGGAACAACTCTCCCTGCTGTCCTCTGCTCATTAAATCCTCCCTACTTCCACCTTTCTTCTTAATCACACTTCCAAGATATTTTACGTCCTGTACTTTTCTCAGCTCTACTCCAACCAACTTTAGATCTTTGATTGACCTTTCTCTTTCCTGTCATTACCATCACTTCACACTTTGCCATTCTATATTTCATTCCACATTCGTTCACTTCCTAATTCAACCGCATGCAGAGAGAGGGTTTACATTTTTTAAATTGGTAGCCCCTGTTCATAAACATGTGCACCTCAAAGCTGGAATTTTAAATTCTTTATTAGAATTTTTTTAATTTATAAAAACTGGGATAGAATAAATAAAATATACTTTTTTATTTATGTTTGAAGCAAAGAAAAACTTTGCCCAGGTTAAACACGCAATGTTTTGCGTGGCTACCCCAGGAAAGCTGGTTACTTTGGCTAGTTATTTTATATACGTAAATTACATGGTCCATTCAAATAAAACTTCACGTGAAACTAGAAATTACTTTTAACACCACGACTTACTAACCTTTCGGGCGATACACTAGTTAGGGTGGATTAAGGTTGAATTTTGAGGAAGTGTATCCGTATTAGCATGAAGGAAGAGCGGAAAAATGTTTAGGTAAAATCACCTTCAGTACCCCTTGCCGGGATTCAACCCCCGATATTCCCATTACCTGCAGTCTAATTTATTGCGAAAGTGACTCTTTAAACCTTTCAACAGTTGAAACGGGTCCTAGATATATTCTAGTATTAATCAACATCATGTCCCCCCACATTGGTGGGCACGTGGAATAAAATAAACCTCATGCTTGTCTAGTCTTCAATTGACAGAAAGGTCGAGGTTCGAATGTCAACCGGGTGTACTTAGGGTGTTTTTTACAAAAAAAAAATCCTGCTTTCTCTTCACGCAAATGCGAGTAAATGTTCTTCCCATTAGTGTATTAAATGAGGATATAGGCCTACCAAACAGTAACAATAACAAAAAACTCTTATAATAGTAGCATACTTTTAAATCTCACTATCCTTAGTTTCGTAGGTGACCTGGCGGTCTACGGGTAAGGTGTCAGACCTCTGTGCTGGCGGCCGGGTTTCAATCCTCTTCCTCCTTCACCTCTGACAAGACATCTTGTGAATGTGGGGAATGCCAGGCCTCCAACGTGGTTCGGATTCCACGTTAAACTGTAGGTCCTCCATTTCATCTCACAATCACCCTACCATTACACATTAGCGTAAGTGCGTATAACCCGAACGGGTAGTAAGACGCGGTGCTAATAATAATAATAATAATAATAATAATAATAATTAGTTTAGTAGATTGTTTACTGAACTAATTCATTCCTGACACATCCCCACCAACATATGTTTTATGTTTATCGATGGAAAAATCACAATAAGCCGCGACAGCTTTTAAGATTTTATCCTTACCAATCTCATTAACCTTAATTTCGTAGATTGTTTAATAAACGTATTAATTTATAACGCAACTATATGCTTTAAGTTTATCTGTGGATAAATCACAATACATAAACCGCGACAGAACTTAAGATACTAGCATCGTTATCAATCTCATTAGCCTTAATTTTGTAGATATTTTACACAACTAAATCATTTCTGACGTAACAGCACCACTAGCAAAATATGTTTTAAGTTTATTTATGGAACTAAAATAAATGAAGCAAAAAGCAAGTACCTTCAAGCAGCTGACCAAATATTGCGCTGTGTCGTCACGAAAATGACATTTCTGCGTGAACCAACCAGTTAGTTGACTTTATGTCAAGGAGAGTATGTGTGAGAGTCTGTTGTTTATTAGAAATGCGAACTTTTTCCGTTGTTTGTTGTGTTTTTTTTAATGTTGGTATCTGCTAGCTTGCCGCGCGCGGTGAATGTTAAAATATTTGTCAGTAGTGTGAACGCGTTCGTTCGGAGCGCATGCGTCGAGTGAACTGAACTCACAACTAGTTTTACTACACGGGGCAAGAAGCGCGCCATATACGATACTTGATCAATGTTGACAGAAGGGTGAGCGAAATACGTTTCATTAAACATATTTAATTTAGTGAGGTTAAATCATTTTAAAGTTCTCCACATTGAAGTTATTTTTTATAAGTTTTTCTTCCAGAAATTATTCTATATCGTTCAGTGGCGCACCTAATGTAGGGCAAGCAGGGAATTAACCACCTCCAAAATAGCAAATAATTTTGATAAAAGCCTAAAATATCAGAATTTGAAATTACAAAAAATAGTAGTGAAGCTATGCCGAGTGCTCGGGATAAATTTTAGTAGTACTACGACTTAATTTTCAAAGGATAAACAACAATTTTATACGCATTTTAGTACCCTGAAATTCCCATTCTGGGAAAAAAGTTTGGATATAATCACTTTGCTCCATTTTATACCCCCTCAAAATAACATTTCTGGGGTTGCCACTGACTTAATTCCACCTAACTTGCTAATAAAGCGGCATCAATCTATCAAGTTTATAATATTAATTAATTTATAATATTTACATTATATTTATAATATAATACCAAATAATGGACTGTATTATTGGTGTCGAAGAATTTTATTTTTGATTCTCAGCCGGGTACCATAGCTGTGGTTTTACACGTATGATTTTTTTTATTTTTCCAAGCCAATGCTAGTTCCCTTCTTCTAAACTGACTTTCTCATCCTTGACCCTTGGATTAAAATTGTTAGCAATAATGGGATTAGAATTTTAGAAAAAAAAAATCAAAAAGATCTGTTTCAACAATTAAATTAGTATATTTAGTGACCCACTTCGGTGGCCTGGTGGTCTAACGCTCTACTCTCGCAATAAGACTAGACTGCTGGGGAGATCGAGGTTCGATCCTGGTCGGGTGCGGGTATAGCAATGGTTACTATAACATACTATAAATATGACCAATATTGACATCATGATTGTCTAGCCTTTGGCACGTTTGTGCTAGGTTCAATCCCAACTTGTACATCTTATCCTATTTCGGTATTTCCTGTATAGAGGGAAACAAGAGTTGATGTGAAAACCGTATATGTCCACGTGTCTCTTCGTGTGTTTATATTGTTTCCATAACAACTTTTGAAACAGGGCCTAGCCGGAGGTGGGGAGGAGGTGTATAAGGAGGTTTATGGGGTTCAATACTCCCCTCATCCCCCTAAAGTATGTTTATTCATTAGTACTAATGTATTTTTTAATCCTCGTCAATGTCTAGGCTCATAGTTTGATTACCGTGGGTTTGCTTTTAGATCCTCCTTCGGCCAACAACTATTTTAAGTTAAGAGCTGCACATTTTTTTTAAGGGTTTGAGCTATAAAAATAGTACACCATGCATAGTTGCTATTATATATATATATTATTTGAAACACGAAAAAAATACACTCAACAGTGATTCTATGAGTTCTAACAACCCCATTTCGATCATTTAAAAAAAGAAAATGAAAGCTTGTATACAGCGGATATAACAACATATCTTTTTAATTGACTAAATTATTTAAGAGAGAACCATAATTTCAAAACACGACCATTTATTTCGACAACACTTACTCGAGTGATTAAAAAAACAATTTTATTTTTATTTTTTAAAGAATAAGCATTTATTTCCAGGATTATCTATCCTATTAAATTTTACAAATTCTCGTCTGTAAAGCTGTAGTAAAATAAAATGACTACACACTTCAATGGCCGCATGGTCTAAGGCACTACTCTCGTAATATATTAAACTGCCGATAAGGGGGAGATTAGTATTTGAACCCGTTTGGATGTACTATTGATGGTTTTTTCCTAAATGATTTTTTACTCGCCAACCTCACAAACGTGGGTAAACTTTTCTTCAAATTCAACTTTACTCATCTCTAATACAATAGCGTAATTAGTACATAGGCATATAACTCAAACGGGTAGTAAGACGCGGTGCTAAAAATATCTCACACTTCCACATAACTAGTTTAAATTTTATTTTAAAAATGAAATTTAATGTAGAAAATGGACGCTTATCTATATTTTTTTTATAAATCTTGAGCTTATTTCTAAAATTTAATGGCTAAAATTGAGAGAAGTCATTTAAAAATTGACGCATGATGCGTCAACGGGATGACCAGTTCTTTAAAAAAAATTCCTGGGTTTATTTAATATTATATATAATATTTTAAAATTAAATCAAAACTATCGAAAACTTATCAAAAACTAGTAAAAAATAGATTTATTCTAGTTTTGATAAAGTTTTATAAGAAATGTCCTCAAGGAATGATTAGTTTGTGAATGGAGGCAATGTTGACTCTACTAAATATGTTGACAATTCAGAATAGTTAAAAATAATGTCTGTTAGGCCTATCTAAAAGTTAGGTCTAACTCAAAGCATCGAGCCTCACTTCAAATAACTGTCAAACTTACATAGAGATGCACGATACTAAACTAGTTCTAGGCCTATACTAGATATAAAATTAACAGTAATTTGGTGGATGCGGTCTATGAAGTATATCATGACTTTCTTTGGCTTTGCTGTCTAATAAAATATAATTTATGTTAATCTAGGTTATTTTAAAATAATGTTAATTCACTATGGGGCATTGTTTAGTTAGGCTATCAACAGATTTGGTCAAAATCTGATGAAACTATTTTTTATAGGTAATATATTAGTCCATCCTGTAAACATCTTTTCATTTTTAATGTCCTCCAGGATGGTAATATTTTTAAAACACCAACTCCAATTTTAATTATTGTATTACTTTTATTTACAACCAAGGTAAATAACTAGTTTAAAAAATGTCGAGAACCCTTAAATTGAATAATAATTTGGACAGCTCGCAAAATACATTTATATAATATAATACCATAAAATAAGATAGTGGGTATAGCCAGATTGTAGCCAAGTTGTTTCCAGATTGTAGCTTTCAATTTGGTTTCCTCATCTTTTTTAAATTTATATTATTTATGTATTTTCCTTAAATCCAATTAGCTCTTTATATGTTCATAAGTTAATTCCAGCTTCTGACATCGAATAGACAACAAACAAGATCAGTGGTAAAATCTCCTTTTGATACTGGTTGAAATACCAACTTGTCTATTATTTAATTTAACTTTGCGTTTACTTTCAAAGCTTGCCGCGAGGTGACTTGTCAACTCCTCCTCCGCCCCCCTTTTTCTCTCTTCACAACCCATACCACCAATACCCCCTCTCCATTACAACCCATACCACTATCCCTCTTTCCTCCCGAGTGAATGTGTGTGGAGCACGTGACTACCGCGGAGCCTTTGAAACAAACTTGAGAGGCCAGAGCTGCAGCAGGAAAGTTGTACAATTTAGAAGGTTTTAATTATTTTATAAGGAGAATGTTACCTGCTTCTGTGGCCGCATGGTCTAACGTTCTACTCTCGTGTTACACTGCGAATTAAACTGCTTTAGGACCCGCGTGGTGGGTAGGTTGGGGAGCATGGTTGCCACATAGCGGGAGTTTGCGCGTTACCACTATGCTAGCATACTCAGTGACTGTCAAGAAATCTGGCAACGTACATCGGTTACTATGACAACTACCCCTCACGGATTGGTTGAGCATGAGACGAGCCTCCACTCCCCACTCCGGCTGCGTTGACCTCAATCCTAAAGCAGTTTAAAACGCTGTATAGACTAGACTGACGAAAAATGTGAGATCAGGATTCGATCCCGGTTGAGAGCACTGATGGTGGTTTTCACTAAATGTTTTTAACTCTCCTTCCATGTAAATGCGGGTTCACTTCGTCTAAATTAAACCTTACTAAGCTCTACCACATTAATGTAAATAATATATAGACGTATAACCCGAACAGGTAGTAAGACGCTGTGCTAAAAGAAAGGTAATGTTACAGTTTTTAACTGCAGCCTATATTATTATACGGTTCCTACAGGAGGGTATTCGGCCCAATGGTTCATATTAAATATACTAGACTGAGTCCCTTAGGTAATGGTACAACGTCGGTAGAGAGTCTTCAGCTCTGCGAGTTAGTCTACGTACAGTGGCTCCCAAACTTTTTCACCTGACGTCCCCCTTGGTAGCTCACTAAATTTCCACGCTCCCCTTTCCCCCTTATTTTTGGGATGATAAAAAATATAAAAAGTTTTTTTTTTCACTTCTTTATTTTATATCAAAATCAATATAACACTGACAGAATATTGGGAGGAAAAATATCTGAAGGTCATCGTGAGGTTTTGCTATTATCAATCAGTTCTTGAATATTGGCTTTGGTGCTTGACAGAACACGCTGCAAATCGTTTTCAACAACAATGTTTTGTTTGCAAGAGGGTCAGAGTTGAAAATTCGGTGGTACTTGTATATGACCGCATTGGTAGCTGAGGGGTGGTTGGTTATAGAATATTTATTATTGGGGGTGAATCTAAGTCTGGTGAGTTTGAAAATAAGCATTTGTACGCTTACGAGCGTCTTATAGTTAGCTGGTCACCTAATATATGTTGTTATTAAAACTGGCAAGCACTTTTGCCAATATCACACACATACAATGTATTTACTCATAGTTCAAAGCCTATTGGTTTTATAAAAAATATTTCAAATAATTTATTTTTATTTTTAACAGTTAAAAAAACTTGACAATGATAATCTATTTTATATCTTAAATAGTGGCGGAGATATAATCAAAATAGTAAATTTGCACTTGTTTAAAATACCTTCAAAGGTATTTTTATGGGAGAATGAGAACATACATTTTGTTTGAAATATTAAATAATGATTGGATGCAAAATTGTATCAAAATAGTTAAATTGGACTTTGAGGAGATCTACTTTCTTACTCTTTTTTTTTGCTCTTCAGTAAACTGCCCTTAATTTTAGGGTTAAATATATGATTCCAAATATTCCTCGAGGGAACCTAATGAAAACTCTAAACACAAAATCGTATCCCGATCGGTAAAATAGTTTTGGCTATAAGTCGAGTTACCGACACACAGACAATAAAGACGGTATCGCGAAAACCACTTTTCTAGGCTTAAGGAGGTGATGAAACGTCGACATTTATCAAGGTCTCGAGTTCGATTTTCTTTTACGTTCACGATACTTCTCTCTCCGAGGGGTCTAGAGAATGTAAAGAGCCATCTTCAAATGTTGCGATGTTCATGAACGATATTAAAAACTATTGTAAAAAAATATAAAGTAAACATTGCTAATCAAACAAGATTTAGGTCAGTTAGGTCAACAATTTTCTACTTTCTCGCGACACTTCGAAGAGAAGGTATTGTGATCGTCGAAAAAATTCGAGCTCGATATTTTGATAAATGTCGACGTTTCATGACCACCTGAAACCAAAAAAGTGGTTTTCGTGATGCCATCTTTCTGTCTGTCTGTACCTCGGGATAGAGGCGAAAACACTTTAAATGTTAGGCTATAGCTTGATATATGGGGTGTTCATAAGGTGCTCCTGAGGTGTTTTTTTAATTAGATGTATAACCCTAAATATAAGGGTAATTTACTTAAGATCAAAAAGAGAAAAAAAAAATCGATTTTCTCAAGATTTGCTCTAAAGATTTTGATTAAATGTTATATCCAGGCATTATTTATTACCGCAAACAAGCTGTAAACTATCATTTTCTAATTAAAATTACTTTGAGAGTACTCTACATGGTGGAGATTTTCATCATTTCTCTTCAACTATTTGAGATACGAAATATATTATCATTATAAAGTTGTACTATTAAAGTTACTAATATTTTAGTTGAAATATATTTTTATAAAACCAATAATTTCTGAGCTATAAGCAAATATATATATATAGGGTCTACTTTTCAGGTCTTTGTAAATGATTTTGATTCTTATGCTCTTTGGTGGACAAAGTTGTTTCTCTCTTCTCAATTTTTATGTAACAATATTCCTAGCTCCTAATGCCAAAGAGTAAGAAAGTAGCAGTGAATATTATTGCATTTATAATCTTTGGTGTGGTCTTTCTACAACAATGTATATATCTGTTATTTTGTTTCACAAATTTCACGAGTTTTTAGTAAATGTCTATTCTTAGAAGACAAAAGCGAAAGAAAGTCTGTGCGGTGCACCGTATCGTTTATTTTGTTATGAAAGTTAAAAGTTGAGATCTTACCATAAGTTCCATTCTATCACACCTTAAAAGTTCCGACCTCGGTACAATATACGTTTTGACATTTTGTCGACTCTTATGTGTAATTTAGTTTAATACAGCATTTATCTTTCATAGTGTCAATAAAATAAAATAAACTACCGTTGCTTATATCACTCCACCGCTCGCCCCCCTATCCCTCGCCCCCTTCCCCTCCGATTAACGTTCCCTGCGGGCATTGTAAAGAAAATTATAAACCAAGGAAAACTTGTAGCACAGTTTTAAAATGTAAGAACCAGATTAATTTTTTCTTTGTAATATAAATTTTTAAAAAAAGTTGTTGGCTAGAAAATCCGCAACTGTTGGCACGCAGTCTATGGCGTCATTATCGTTGATCATGGTTTACTCCTGAAAGAAAGGTCTGAGTTCATATACTGACTGGGTGTAGTGTTTTTTCACTGAATGATTTCAACGTAAATGTGGATACAATTCCTCTAAAATAAACCTAACTAATCCTTATCATTTACTGTAAATATGCGCTTAATCCTAGTGGATAATAAGACATGGTGCACTTTATTGGCCACGACACTTTAATTGTGATATTTTTTAAACTTTCCGTGCTCCAAATTTTACCACCCATCCAAACTATCCAACTTTTACACACTGACGGAAATAAATTCGGAAGGTAACATATAGGCCTATAGGAGATATACTTGCATCTACGTGGAGAGAGATTGGGAAACTATTAAAAGCTACCCTCGATACGTCCTGCTGCGATTCGAAGTCCGACCCCCGCGTCACTTGCAAACCAGTGAATAAGAGACTGGCGCCTCTGTCCACATGTTTATTCAACAAAACCGAGCGTGGTAAGAAGCTTCGTACACATGAGCTGAAGTGACCTTGAATAAATATGTGTGACCCACGACGGTGAGCACAAGGCAAATGTCAAGCTCATGTGATATGGTTTGCCAGTGACAGGAAGGTCTGGGTTCAAATCACAATACGTGTACTGAGTTTTTTTTCCCTAAATAGTTTCACACTCTCTTTTCTCAAAAATTCATGTACAATTCTTCTAAATTCTACCGTTCTCATCCTTAACATATCAGCGTAACTAATATTTATAGAACCCGCTCGGTGGCTTCATGGCCTAAAGCGTCACTGTTGTAATAGATTAGACTGCGAATGGTCTAAGGCGTCACTGTTGTAATAGACTAGACTGCGAATGGTCTAAGGCATCACTGTTGTAATAGACTAGACTGCACATGGTCTAAGGCCTCACTGTTGTAATAGACTAGACTGCGAATGGTCTAAGGCCTCACTGTTGTAATAGACTAGACTGCGAATGGTCTTAGGTGTCACTATTGTAATAAACTAGACTGCTGATGACTGAGAGATTGGGGTTTGAATCACGATAGAATGTACTAGAGATGTTTAAAAAAAATTATTTTTCTACTCTTCATATATAAAAAGGCTGGTATACTTCCTCTAAATTAAATATTCCTCACTCACTTCGGTGACCGCGTGGTCTAACGTGCTAGTATCGTGTTAGACTAGACTGCCGAAGACGGGGAGATCGAGGTTTGATCCCAGTCGGGTGCACTGAGGTTTTATTCCTAAATGGTTTCTCACTCTCCCCCCACCCAAATGTGGGTGCATTTCCACTAAATTAATCCTTCTCCATTCCTAACCCATTAGTGTAATTAGTACATAGGCGTATAATCCGAATGGGTAGTAATACGCAGTGCTTTTATATAAGCATATATATATATATATATATATATGAGTGAAACCCAAACGGGTAGTGAGTGACACCCGGTGGGAAGAATGCCTTTTAGAAAAGGTGGAGAGGTTTACATATATCTGATATTAATAGTTTAAAATCCGCAGTCTCGTCTATTCAAGTTTTATAAATACGGGGAGATCGAGGTTTATATACCAACTGGGTGTACTGAGGACTAATTTGACTAGATTATTCTCCATTCTTCCACTACATTAATATCCGCCCTCCCTCTGGGAGAGCAGGTATATTTCTTTAAATTGTAACCTTCCTCGTTCCTATTCAATTAGCGTGATTGAATGTGTGTAGCCTGGGAAGGTAGGACGCAGCGGTAAAAAAAAACTTTGTAAAATAATCTTATCTTAAATTATTAACACACAATAGTACTTAATCAACAAAGGTATAGAAGTAAAATTAAAACCATACGAAAACTTTAGGTCATTTATAGCCTCCCATTTAGGAGGGTTATCCAATAGAAGATTCAAGATATATTGTTAGGCTTACAATAATAAATGGATATAAGTAGACTATACACGGCTCGATAGTCTCCTCCTAAAATGCCTGAAACAAACTTATCAAGTAGTCCAATAGTATTCTACTAAGGTGTCTTAAACAAACATCTCCAGTAGTCCAATAGTTCTCTCACTAAGGTGCTTGAAACAAACTTCTCCAGTAGTCCAATAGTTCTCTCCTAAGGTGCTTGAAACAAACTTATCAAGTAGTCCAATAGTATTCTACTAAGGTGTCTTAAACAAACATCTCCAGTAGTCCAATAGTTCTCTCCTAAAGTGCTTGAAACAAACTTATCCAGTAGTCCAATAGTATTCTACTAAGGTGTCTTAAACAAACATCTCCAGTAGTCCAATAGTTCTCTCCTAAGGTGCTTGAAACAAACTTATCCAGTAGTCCAATAATATTATCCTAATGTGTCTGAAACAAACTTCTTCGTATGTCCAATAATATTATCCTAATGTGTCTGAAACAAACGTCTCCAGTAGTTAAATAGTTTCCTCCTAAGGTGCCTGAAAAAATCTTCTCCTGTATCCTGACAGTCCATTCTTGTTCTGAAGTGCTACGAAGATCACGTCCCGAGCCGCGTCCCTCACGAGCTGTTATTTCCTGATTTGATTGAGTCTTGTTGCGAGCGCGCGATCCTTCGTAAATTAACGGACGTGAGCTTGGTATGCGCTCTTCACTTATAAATGTTTACCACCGTCAACTTGCAAGTTGCACCACATCATTTCCACGTAGTATTTTTAAATTAACGTTTGGTACAGCCCGTGCCATTCATAATATTTTCCAACTTACTGGTACTAAAAAAAACCTAAAAAAACTGCACCCCGGGGTCATACGTCACCCTCTCATTATTGTGTATAAGCGTAACTTTTCACACCCGGCAGCACAACACGCCAGTTTAAGGTGAAAGTGTAGATAACGCGAGGAAAAAGTGTTTTTATAGTTTTTAGTAGCAAAACTTTTTTTTGGCCAAAATAAATCAAGGAATGCCCCAGTACAAACATAAAGTTTAATTTTATTCACATGGTGTCATCTCCAGTTATTGAATATATGTCATGAGTATAGCAGCACTAGATAAAAAACTTTTTAAATGCAAATAAAAAGTTGTCATTAAATTCCAGGACATCCTTGACAGATATTCAACAAAAACTGTTTATATCACCATACGAAGAAAATTAAACTTTTGTTTTTACTGGAAAAATATTTGATTTATTTTGACCTAAGAAGTTTGTTTTGATATAAAAACTGCAAAAATTCTGCCCTTAACTCGTGTTCCCTACATTCCCACCTCAAAACCAATTAGTGAGATTATGTTAATTTGGCTTATTTATTTAGTGGATAGGGCAAAAGGGATTAATTGTTTTCTTTACCTCTAAAATAAAATGGAACACTATTAAAGATTAGCGAGAATACTCGTTCATGCGCAATTATTACTGAACTTTTATTCGTACAACTTTTTTTTAGACTCATCATGGAGTAGGAATGAAGACGCTGGAATTTAAAGGAAATGTATCCGCACATGCCTAAAAGCAGATTGGGAAACCATGTAAAGGAAAAAACACTCAATTCACCCGTTTGGGGTTTGAATTCCAACCTTACCGTCAATATTATACCATACTAGGTGAGCTTTACATCTAGTCCACGCCCATTGGTGCTGGTTTCATACGGATAATCAAATAAAATACTTAAAAAACTGAATTAGAAGTAAAATCTTATTTTTATACATATCAACCAGTATATAATTATTATATTATCAATAATTTTACTTTTTCTCTACCGCTCGAAGAGAGAAAAGTTGTATTGTGATCGTAAAATAAATAAATAAATAAAAAGATCGAACCAGAGATTTTTATTAATGCCGACGTTTCATGACCCCCCCTCCCCCCTTATTTTGACGGCCATTTTTGTTGTTGTCTGGATTATCCAAGCTGTCGGAACACTCTACACTTTACTTAATAGACCAGGGTTGCATCCTGATCAGTTGTGTATTTCCCCCACAATACGCCTTCCTATCCTCATCTCAAAGATAATTTCTTACATTCCATATCACAACTTACTCAGACTATACTCATTTAATTACACTCATATACTAGATATGAGAGAGGTAAGATCTAGAAGAAACGAGTCCACACTCTCATAGAGGGAGAGCGGGAAACAATTTAGGGGGGGGAGGGGGGGGGGGTAAAAAAACTCACCATACTCTTCCGGGATTGATATTCCGACTTTCCTGTCACTATATGAGCTTGAGACTTAGTCGATATGGGTCATTTCAAAGAAAGTGATTTCATTAACAAAACCCCAGCAAAAAATCATTTACTTCATTTTGTTCATGGGTGACCTGGCGGTTTAGGGGTAAGGTGTCAGACTTCTGTGCTGGCGACCGGGGTTCAATCCTCGGTCCCGGCACAGATTTATCTGATTACCAAACCATAATAATAATAATAATAATAATAATAATAATAATAATAATAATAATAATAATCTTGTTCATCTAAATCAAATAACTTAAACTGCTTACATCTAGCTCTTGAATTAGAGCGCAAGATCTCGAAATAATATATTGCATAATATAACAATGTGATGGGTTTCAAATGTAGTTCAACCTTCGACCTAGTGGCAAGTAGTAAGCGATCCAGAGAAACAGACCGATCACTAGCTGGTTGATGAAGCTCCAGACGGACCAATCTGTTCCTCCCCGTTACACTATCATGGTCTGCTTCTCATCAACTTGACATAACACTCACATTGTATGTACTATATTCCATTCACCGTAGGAATTGACTTCTGAAAGGCCTTTTTCCCTACCATAAATCTACTATATAGTAGGATATTGACACTAAAAGTAGCTGTTACACGGTCATATTTTACTTGCACTAATCCATTTGTCATGCTAATAAAAGTTTACACTAAAAGTAGCTGTTACACTGTCATATTTTACTTGCACTAATCCATTTGTCATGCTAATAAAAGTTTACACTAAAATTAGCTCTTACACTGTCATATTTTACTTGCACTAATCCATTTGTCATGCTAATAAAAGTTTACACTAAAAGTAGCTGTTACACGGTCATATTTTACTTGCACTAATCCATTTGTCATGCTAATAAAAGTTTAACACTAAAAGTAGTTGTTACACTGTCATGTTTTATTTGCGCCAATCCATTTGTCATGGAAACAGAGACCTACACTAAATTTTGAGTATCGTGCACACATACTTACCTGCGAGACACTTAAGTTTATGTTACAAGAATTATATTGTAATCATTCTCCGTTCTTTATTTATACTTTTTTTTTTTAGAAAATAAGTTATAGTGTCTTATTTCTACACATTCTTCTTTCACTGTTTTGTTCACCTTGAATAGACTTATTTGATAAGTATATTTATTTCCGGTGATAGACGACCTCGATATTGAATGTTATCAATGTTTAGACAGCCTGCAACCTATCAATGTACACTTGATGCACAATTCTTAATGCTCATAATGGTCACAGTTATTTTACATTACGTACATGTTTGAAATAATTTCTTCAAACAGTTAATAAATCAATACTAAGAGAAGGGACTCACATCTTAAACTAATAAATAAAGAATGAACTTAAGGGAAATCGTGAATCGGATTCTTTTTGATAAAACAATTTTTTTGGGATATATATATATATATATAT
>CABFOW010000297.1:29926-74689 GCA_902141385.1 Timema californicum
GCCTCGTTCAAACAACGCTGCCAAATCTACTAACAAAATTGAATCCGCCGTGAGAAATCCTTCTCACGCAATCTGTACCCTTTCTGTGAATGACAAGGATACACCTATCTATCAACAAGACTCTCCAAACAATTCTATTTTATTACCCATTTGACGTGCGATGGCACGTAGTGTATTGGTAGATGGTTACTCTTCTGCACCCGCAAAAATCTCCTCCTTGACAGCAATGGTTTGAGCCTGTAGTGAATGACCTACATGATGCAATCTACGTAGTGAAGCTGTTTACTCCAGTCATTGATGAAGTACTTACTTGCAACGTCCTCCATTCCAGGGTGCGCCAGTTCGGAAATTGTACTTGCAGATGTGCATGCATTTCCCGCGGATACCCCGTACATGAAGTGCATGGTCCTGAGCTCTGCAATAGTGTATTGTTTCATTTGACAGACGTAGCAGTGAATGAGTGTAAATAGATTACGAAAGTAGCACGACACCAGTCACTATCACGCCGCAAACACAAACAGACCAACAGAGCCATGTTCCAATGATACAAGAATGTACCCTTTGACCGCAGTAGAGCCACACGACGGTGTCTGCGGATAGTGGTAAAAGTTAGGCCCCCGTCCTGTGATTCAAGATTAAGCTAGTAGGAGAAGAGCAAAGTCTATGCTCATTTCGACGGAATGGAATCAGACATTCTCATCTTCATTGGCCTCTAGCCTGACTCAGGATCACTTCGAAGGACATGGATTCATATATCCGTATATATATATATATATATATAATTTAAAAAACATATATATATACTGTATTATATATATTATTTGTTGCTTCTTATTAATCGATTGATCAAATAAAGTTGTTGATAACATTTTCGGCCATTTAGAGTTATAAATGAACACTACATATATAATATGTTGCTTCTTATCAATCGATTAGTCAAATAAAGATACCGATAAGCTTTTAAGCCATTTATATTTATAAATTAACACTTTTCTCACAACATTTCATAGATCATAATTAAGGTAAATATAAAACTTGATGATTGATGACTTTTTGGTTCCGACTGAAAATACATACTAATAGAGGATTTGTTAGGGGTTAAGTAACATATCGTGGTGTTGTTCAACATTTAAGGTTGTCAAATGGTGCGAAACCAACATGAAATTTAGATTACCACAATAATAAATCCTTTTAGAAAATTATCAAAATAATTGTTGAGCTGCCAACACTGACAAAAGAATCTTATACTATAATCGTAAACTGTCAAATATTGACAGCTAAAGAATACATAGCTTGGCGTACAAACACATGAAAGTAGGTACGGAAACCTTTTAAGCTATAAACTAAGTTTATCACTATGTCGAAACACAGTAGACTGCATTGCTAGGGACAAAAAGGTACAGGTTCATTTCTCGTTCGGATGCATTGGGGGCGATTTATAGACTTTATCATATATTAACTACGCCAATATAGGAGGGATGAAGAAGATAGAATATATTAGATATGTATCCGCATTTGCATGGAGGTAAAGTGGGAAACAATTTATGGAAAAAAACCTTAGTACACCTGACTAGGATCTTAACCTGGACCTCCCAGTCTCTGATCAAATAGACTGAATGGCTTAACGTTTAAGCCGCGTGCCCACCAGCATGGATTTCCCTGCTCTTCCTTCACGCAAAATACGTCTTAATTTCCTTTAAATTCCATCTTATATATCCCTACCCCCTTAATTTAAATATGCCTGACAACCAGACGGGTAATAAGAGGCAGTATGTACAAAAAATAACATAGTGGAATTTAAATGAAATAATATAATACGGCACCGAAACATATTGAGAAAAAAGTAATATTTATGTCCACCAACGAGCGTGGCAATCAATTTTCCAGACCTTAAACTAAAAAATATATAGCTTTGGAAATATCTCAAAACCTATCGGTTTTATAAAATGTATATTTAAAATAAAAGTTTTTAATTTTTAATGGTACTAAAACTCTGCAATACTACATTATTTCGTATCTCAACTAGTTGTGGAGATATGATAAACAAATTGAAAATTTCCTCTTATGAGAAGAACCCTCAAAGACATTTTCATCGGAAACTGAGATGTGCTATTTTATTTGTAATGTTTTACCATTCTTGGATACAAGCACAGACTAAACTGCTGGAACAAAACCCACTGATGGATTGGAAGTGGGAGCTGAATTGTATCCATTCAGACATTTCTTAAACAAGCACCACAAATAAAAAAAATCTGATTTGCATCCATTCTCATACTATCTACAAAATCCTAAATTGTATCAATTCTGAATGGTCTCTATTGAGACAGTTTTCAAATAAACGACTTTAACAAAAATCCTATCCACTGTAATTATTTGCATTATATCCACAAAATCTTGAATTGTATCCATTCTGAATGGTCTCAATTCAGACATTTTCTTAAACAAACACCACAAATAAAAAGTATGATTTGTATCCACTAGAAATATTTGTATTATATCCACAAAATCCTAATTGTATCCATTCTGAATGGTCTCCATTCAGACATTTTCTTAAACAAGCACCACTAATAAAAAGTATGATTTGTATCCACTAGAAATATTTGCATTATATCCACAAAATCCATTTAATTGCGGTGCCACATGTCTGATAGATGGCAACAGCATAAACTCTCTTTAACTCATTCCGTTTTTATTAGACAACAGCACTATCACTAAGTTAATATAAACAAAACAGATAAATATTTAATCATGTTTCTTTTAAAATAATAATAAAAAGGTACTTTACAAATGATTGATTTTTAAAAATAATTATTATCTAGTTTAAAATTGGTATATGGAGAAGCATTTACGAAAATAAATTAATATTTTAAATATTTTGAAAAATGTAATATTTGAGGATCCCAAAATTTCATGAAAAATGTGTTGATGCCTGAAAGGTTAAGTTTTGTTGAGGAGAGTTCGTTCATAGTATTAAAAATTATAACTATTGCCTATTAAATACTGTGGTGCCATGTTGTAACATTCTTTGAATATTCATGTTATAAATAACAACGTTCTTTTGTGATTGATGAAAGTTTCTTTGATTTATTAAGATTATACATAATTTATTTTACAATATTAATTTTGCTATCATTAGAGATTTGTTTTGTTTCTGTGTGTAGAGATGGCAAAAAATATAAAACTTGTCATATGATGACAAAGAAAAACAAGGGTACATAATAACTTTTAACCATAGCCTCAAGAACTCCCTTCAAACCACAAGACGAATTTTATTATTTAACAGTTAAAAGCAAATATTTTAATTTTTAAACACTGACCTCCCTCTAGTTTCACTTCATCTGGATAATTGGTTAGGTATTTCTACTTATAGTAGGCCTATTGGGGACAAATTCACATTGTCTGGACATATAGATGTCGCGGAGAGTGGTAAATATAAACACTTTTTTGGGGGTTTTCAATCAAACTTAACAAAACTAGCACATAAAATGTAGGCCTGTGTTCAAGTTGAGTATGATGGCCTTTAATTAGAATTTCTTAATCCAACTTTAAACCAGGTAGGCCTACATTATAAACTGATGAAATTATCTGTAGATAATAGGTTATGATACTTGATAACATTAATTAATTCTTTAGTTTAGAGTTAATACGATTTTTCTAAAATTTCATTCACTTTCTACAGAATATTCAAATTTATAGAGAAGTTAAACTCCATTTCTTAGGGTGCCCCCAAGTTCATTTCAGCCCTAAACCCCTCAAAATTGAAAACGTTCCAACGGCCCTGCTCAAAATGTTTAATTGGTCAATAGGAGCCCTAGTTTAATCATCGCACGTTTAATTTTTTTTCATATGTCACTAAACGCAGCCATGTTAAAAATAATGATGAATCCTACATACAGTAAGATTTTAGTAGGAATTTTTTTTAGTAAATCTAAACACATTTTTTAGCAGTCAACGTGAATCACATTCTACTATATTATTATTATTATTATTATTATTATTATTATTATTATTGTAATTTTATAAACATTGATAATATTTATCAAACGTGACGACTTCAGATCACATAGCTTGACGTATGAATACGTGAAAATAGATCTATTAACTTTTCTAGCTGTCAGATAATGTTCTCCCTATGAAAATTGAACTGTAGTTGGTTTTTTTGTCACTATCTTTGTATTTTTCATTTTCAAACCTTTGAACTCTTAATAACTATTTGACGACATGCCAGATAAGTCACTACCATTCATTATGACATATTACAGAAATATGACACTACTGTTTTAATGAATTGTAAATAGCTTGACAGTAAAATCCCAATATAACTCAAAGCTGAATAGAAGATAAATAGAGTCACTTAAGCCTTGACAAATTCACAAACATTTCAAAATTAATTTACCCACAGGTAATCATTATACATTATTTACAGCATTTGGTTGATAATTAAGGAATTTAATTGAGTAAACTCACACTAAATTATTGTAAAATAACCTTCATTGATGGGCACGCAGATTAAGGTGTCAACTTAGTCAAGTATGTTTTGGTGGTGATGGATATGTCGGGGTAAAATACCAGTTTGGAATTATCTATTTCCATTAGTGTCTAACCACTTTTAATCTATTCAAATGCTGGTACTTTTATATAAATTATACTTTATCATCCTTGACCCATTAGTGTAAAATTTATTTTTTGTTTCTCAGATTGGTTTTAAGATACTGTAACCAGTTTCGGTGGTCGCATGGTCTAACGCACCACTCTCGCAGTAGACTAGACTGCTGATGACAGGGAGACTGAGGTTCGAATCTCGGCTGGGTGTACTGAAGGTGGTTTCTCCAAAAAGGTTTTCTATTCTCCCTCCACGCAAATTAGGGTACACTTTCTCTAAATATAACCTTCCTAACCCCATTAGTGTAATTAGTACATAAGTGTATTACCCTAAGTGGGAGTAAGACGCAGTGATAATAAAAAAAGGTAATACAATTAGTTGAATTCAAAATTCATATTTTTCGTCTTACATTAGGTAGACTATTAAAAATATTAATTCAAACGTCGATTGGTGGGGAGTAGGACATCTTCACCCAGAAAAAATAAAATTCAAAATTAACCACACAAAAAAATCTTAAATCTATCTTAAGTGAATTAATAAACTTAAATGCGACTCAAAACTTTCCCTAACCTCTGGTCAATCCTGTGCTGATATAATGTGTGTTTGTAAACTACTTACATGTTAAATAAGGCAATAACATAATTTGTGCCTTTTATAAAATACAGACATAGTTGTTTGCTGTCAACATTGATGATATTTTACTTTGTTATTTTGACTACCTCTGTGGTTTAGTGATTGGACTTGCTGGCTACAGATCTAGAGGTTCCGGGTTCGATTCCCGGTGCTTACAGATCTTTATGTTAAACAGTGAATCTGGAATGGGGTCCACTCAACTACGCGAGGACAGTTGAGGAGCTACTTGGATACAGAAGTACCGGCTACGATCTAGCAAACTGAGATTAACAGCCGTGAGGTTCGTTCTGCTGGCCTGACCACATGACGAACTCTATATTCAAATATTGGTACTATCTTTGCCAACATGCAGCGGTTGCTCCGTTGGTACAGTTCGATTTAGGGCTGATGCCATAAAGATTATAGAATTATTTTATAAGATTGATAAAAAAAATACATAGCACCACGTCTTACTACCCGTTCAGGTTATACGTTTAAGTACTAGTTACACTAATGGGCTAGGAATTGGGGAGGTTGAAATTAGAGGAAGTGAACCCGCATTTGCGTGGAGAGAGCTTGTAAAAACATTTAGTAAAACCATCCTCAGGCTACCCGACCGAGATTATAACCTCGATATACCCATCCTCAGCAATCTAACTCAACTCTAAACTATCGCGTTAACTAACTACGCCACCGAGGCGGGTCTTATGACAATGATGCTACTCGAGTACACAGGCGGTACTTGAAAAGATCGGAACACCGTCTAATGGTCAAGTCTTTATTTATACAGGAAGGTCTCTAGAGTCTTATCGGCCGAACCAGGGATAGTTTGTTTGCAAACACAATCTCGTATTTTAAACATTTGTGGGCCAAAGGTCGCCGACCGCCCTCTGATAATATTTTTTTTTATCATATTACACAATAATGATCAGGAAGAAGACAGTCGTGAATCTATACTAGATTTTCTTTATTTGTAAAATGTGAAGGACTGACGTGAAGAAAGTGAGTGCATTGGACATGCTAAACCCCATTTCGTGAATTGAGCACATTTTTGCTCATTCCGTAAATTGCCTTATTTGCTTGTCCAATTCATGGTCTGGGTAAAAATTGCATTAACTCTTGCTCATTTCATGAACTGTAACTGGATGTATCATAATTTACCACTGGTTTAACTGAAACTAGTTTTAAGATATTATATTAAGCTAGCTCAACACAGCTTAACCTAACCTTTCATTCTAAAACAAAGGTTAAATTAACGACCAAATCTGTTCTTCGCTTGTCCATTTCACGGATCTGGGAAAAACTTGTCCAATTCATGAATTGGATAAGAATTGTAGCTGCACAATTCATGAATTGGAGTAATTTTTACCCAGTTTGAGAACTGGTCAAAGGGAGAGGCCAGTTCACAGAATAGGCAGAAATTTGCCCGATTATTGAATTGGGCAAATTCATGAATGGGGTGTGGAACATAAATATATATATGTATATTCAAAAATCTAATAATAATTTAAGATCTTAAAATATATATAGATATATTTATCTTCACTGAATAAAATTCCCAATCATTCATTTTATGTGATTAAAGTAGGTTTTTGTGAGTCAAACGAGTATCTTAATAAAAAAAATCTACTAACAAACAAAACTAGCTTACTTATTCATTAATTTAATATATTTGAAGTATTTAATGTTCACTTTCTGAACCAACTGATTACATTAGCACACGAGAATTTCTACGAGTGAGATTGAAAGTGCCTATTAATTTTGCCAGGAAAGCTATTTTCACATACTTCCTAGGGTTCTTTTACGTGTAACAATCGACATGGGAACGGCAGTACTTCGCCTACGAAGGAAGTTGTACTGCGGATTTTCAACGCTCAACAAAAACCCATCAAGCCCGGCTGGATTTGAACCCACAAGTATCGGGTCCTGAGACGAGCACTTAACCCCAAAACAAACGAGGTCAACAATTTTAATCTTCAATAAGGCCGCTTACCCACTAGCAGAAACAAAACCAATATAAAACAAGAAAAATTGTTTGACGAAGAAGTTACCATTATTTTTTAAATTGGAGCGTCTCCACAGACCAAAACTTTGTTCTAAAAGATTTCGATTCTCGAATATCGAACTGTTTGACGAAATCCGTTTGTAAAATGTTCGATGAAAACGTTTGAAGAGTAAACCAATCTGCGCATGCGCGATTTAGCCACGTTCTCAACGTTTGCGAAGAGTCCTGCAGTCCGTCACAGTCTTATGTTTTGAGTATGCATGTAATTTACATAATTTTGAAAGAAGAGACTGAAGTAAACTGTGAAATGATAATTTGTTATGCACAAAAGCATCCTGTTACCTTCGATATATCTAATAAGAAGTGACACAATATATTAATTTGTATCAATACGTGATAGAAAATAAATGAGGTAAAACTGTTTGTTTTATTTCATGAATGTATTGTTTTGTCTGATCATGATATCCCACAGCATCTAACACTTGTCCAAGGCAGCTATCTGAAACAATTTGTTCCAAACTAATTGTTTCGACCAGTGAGTAAGTGGTCTAAGTCCTTTCGTCCACGTAACTACTCAAATAATACTAAAAAGCCACGCGAGTGAAACCTAAATTACCAACCAGTAGCTTGACAATCACCGCTAATCAAGGACGTTGCCAGACCAACATTTTAGGGGTGGTTTGGGGGACATGACTCCCCAGTGGTAACCGAAAAAGAAATATTTCAAATATTAAATGCCTCTATAAAATATCTAAAATTAGTTTAAATGTTAAATAATGGCAGGGATTAAATACTAAGTGCTATCAATTTGTTTAACATTTAGAAACTACATAGCGCCTCCTCCTTCCAAGTCTGAAAATTTACATTGAACAATTATTAAAAAACATAAAATGTTAGCTAACTGGAGTGGCGGGTTTCAGGTAGGGGCGTGGGAATTTAGAGAAGTAGTAATTTTTTGCCTCCTCTAGATTTATTTCACTCTTTTACGAATATAATACGATTAAGAAAATTCAAATAGCTTCTAAATCTAAAGGAATTGATTGAATTAAAAAAACTTAATATGAGAACCGTTTTAAATATATTGTAAAGGCATTTTAAATGTATAACGTAAGACCGCTCCAAATAGATTATATAGAAGTATAATTTAAAACAAAATCTTTGACCACTCCAATAGCTTTGCGGTTGCTGCCGGACGACCCCCGCAACTCTTTGAGCTGGGAGGGGGGGAGGGGGCAAGTACCTCAAAATACATTTTTGATTATTTTACATCCTACTTACACAAGCAAGTTTTCGGCCACCACTGATTCAACATGGATAATTTTAGAGAATATTTCGTTTTACTCTAATAAAGTTAGAAGTTTAAAAATATGTGCTTGTAGAAAAGGTTGTCAGCCCTGCGTCATAGTCCAAAATTGTGCACTTTTCAAATACAGGTATTTTCAATTGACCAATTACTGTTCTAAAGACTTTGACTTTTATGTCTATTTGTAAGATGTTTGGGAGGTTGAAGCTGGACCTCCGCCCCCCCCCTCTTTTTTATCCCACAAGCTCATTTTTGTTTATTTTCCGATTCATTTGAAACGTGTTATCTTGGAACTACCATTCGAATAGTTCTCAGATAAAATGTTTTGTTTCCTAATCTCAAAGACCAAGAATTAGACGCGAGAAAAGGGAAGTGTTTTTGCAGGTTTTCATATCAAAACTTTTTTGGTAAAAATAAACCAAATAATACTCCAGTATAAACAAAGAGTAATTTTCTTCACATATAGATATCTACAGTTCTTGTATATATATGTTTAATTACCACGTCTTACTACCTGTTTAGGTTATACGCCTAAGGGCCAGTTTCATAGTCAAATTTAGTACGCCTCAAGTGCGGCGCTACACTAAATACAAGACAACACCTACCTAAGCTCGAATGGAATGGGCCGTTCTCGCATAGGAAACTGGCCCATTCCATTCGAGTTTAGGTAGGTGTCGTCTTGTATTTAGTGTAGCGCTGCACTTGAGGCGTACTAAATTTGACTATGACACTGGCCCTATATACTAATTACACTTATGAGTTAGTGATTAGAAAGGTTTAATTTAGAGGAAATTAACTCACATCTGCGTGAAGGAAAAGAGGAAAACCATTAAGGAAAACCCACCCTCATCGGGCTCGATTGGGTTTGAACCCCGATTTCTCCCCGTCTTTGGCAGTCCAGTCAAACACAAGCTTAGCGCGTTAATCCACGCAGCCACCGAATCAGGTCCTTGAATATCTCTCAAAGGTACCCCGGAATTTTGTCTTCATTTAAAAAAAGATTCCATCTAATGCTGCTATGCTCATTATAGATATTAAACAAAATGTTGATATCACCATATGAAGAAAATTAAACTCTACGTTTCTAATGGGAAAATATTTTTTTTTATTTTGGCCAAAAAAAGTTTTTTTTATATAAAGAAGACTACAAAAACACTGTCTTTTTCACACGTCTCCTACACCCCCCCCCCCCTTTTAAGGGGGTTACCCCCATTTTTTTTTTNTATTTTATCTTCACACAAATGCGGGTACATTTCCTTTAAATTCCACCGTCTACATCTCTACTCCATTAGTGTAAATATGTGTGCCGATAGCCCGGAGAGGTAGAAAGACATGGAACACAAAATAAAAACCATCGCATTATTTGACGCGGTTGTTGCCTCGGATACCTCGCGATTGGCTGACCTTCCCCACTAGACTCATGTTGTCATGGCAACTTTCGACTGTCGACACACGCGCACAAGCTCGTCGTCAGCTGATTGCGCGCCGAGAGACTCGGCAAACTCGGGACGAGTTGTACCCGCGGTGTTTACCCGATGACAGCGCCAGTGGCTGTCTGTTGACGGTCGTGGTAAGGGCGTTTACGACGGATAACGGGGGACGGGAATTTCAGGAGTCAGCGGTTAGACCAGGTACGCCTCTTTCACACCTTCATATAATGTTTTGGTGGTTCCACAAACGCTTTCTTTTGTAAAAAGGGCTATTACAAAAAAAAACTACCATCAAGAATTATACATTTCAATGAATACATGAAGCATTAGGCTTAATATAAAGCTTACTGACTGAGCGTAGCGAGAATCTGTTTTAACTTGACCATTTGTCATTTCATATATCTGTCAGGATCTTTGCTACATGATAGCTATCAAACGCGTTGACCAATTTTAACCAAATTTTGCAGGGACATTTTTTGAACTTAGGCCAAACAACGTATGTACATACATGGTTTATCAAGCTAACTATCCGTTTAAAGATAGATAGTGGATACTTAAAAATCCATATTTTTGTTCCACCATACCTACAAAATATTTGGACCAATATTAACTAAATTTGGCACTGAGATTATTTGAACCAAGGCCGAACGATTTTTGTACATAGTTTTTCCATGCGATTATTACTTTCAATATAATGACCGCTTTAAATGTGTTTTTTTTAGCCCGTCAAAAGTGATTTGAAATTATGATTTTAAGCAATCGATCGAGCACCTAAGCTGTATTATTTTAAAATTATGGTGACATGTATTGCGAGACGGGCGTCTTACACCGCATGAACAAAGGTTATTATTTATATTAATAAAAAGAAGCGTTTTTCTGTCTGTTTGATGAGCATTGCGCGATATCTACCGCACGTCAAGGGCTGAAATTTTAAAATTGGTAGCTCCTCTGTACCATCATATGCACCTAGAAATTGGAATTTTAAATTTTTAATTGGTTTTTCTTAAATATATTAAAAATTGGTTCGAAAGTAAAAAAATGAGTTTTTTCTGTATTTCTGAAGCAAATAAAAGCATTTACTCGGGGTAACCCGTCCATTGCATGGTTACTCCGAGCAAAGTTGGATTCTGATAGTCTATGAATATAACGTACGTAACGTGTAAATGGTATTCATTTATTTACTGTCAAATTTGATCGCCAAGAGAAAAATATCAACTTCAAATTCAAAGAGAAATTATAGGAGATATTTCAACTTAAAATAGAAAAATAAATCTTAAAAGACTTCAGTAACGATAAGAACATGACGTAATTCCCCTTTTTTGAAAGAAGTGAGGTTTACTATTTATAGAACTACTAGTGAGACTGTCATAACGATAAGAACATGGCATTATTCTTAACATTATGTAATTTTCATTGTTTTAATGGATGTGTGCGAGATGTTTGTTCATAGAACTACTAGTAACGTTGCAGAAATGATAAGAACATGGCATTATTCTTAACATGATGCAATTAGAAGTTTTTTAAATTAATAGAGTGAGGTTTTCTATCCACTTAAAACTATTAGTTGGTATAATGCATCAGACAAAAAAAAAAGTCTAATCACCTACTCAAACGCTCCAACATATTCTTCAACATTATTTAACAAAATAATAACAGTTACAGTTTTTTGTAATGGCAGATGCAGCTTACTAAAGTAGAACGAATTAAATAAAAATACATAAATACATAAAAACATATATTTAATTTTCTAAATATAATATATCATTTTGTATGGTATGGATTACATTCTTACCCAATCTAATAAAACCCAGTCTTCCAATATAATTTTAATGAATATAATAACAATAATAATAATAATGAATATCCGTCACGGGTGTTCTGGAATTTAATGAAAACCTTTTATATTAATTTAAAAAGTTCGTCATCTAATGCTGCTATGCTCATGAAATATATTCAACAACGGTTTATATCACCGTATGAAAAAAATTAAACTTTTTTTTATATTGAATCAATATTTTTTTTAATTTTGCTATAAAAACTGCAAAAACACTGTGTTTTTTTTCTCGCATCCGCTGCACTCTTACCTTACAGCTAGCTATATTTTATCTCTTTATCTGGTGTGATCACTTGTGATTTAACGTTTATATTAACATAGGGGGCCAGTGGTGCACCTAGAAATTACTTGGGGGTGGGGCTATATTCAAATTGAAGCTATTATTTCTGTACTTTTCCGATTGGAAATTTTAGGGGAACTTTTAATTTGAGTATCGAGTCGTAGTTTGGTCCTAGAACTTGCAGTCGACACGTACTTATTTGGCGCACTCTAATGTATTTATACTTATTATGTTTTAAGCGTTTTTATTTCCTTCGCGTCTCATTACTCGTTCGGGATATACTCATATTTATTAGCTATGCTAAAGTTTTAAGGATTAGGAAGGTGTAATATTGAGAAAACGTGCCCGAATTTGCGTGAAGAGGGAGCTAGAAACTATTTAAGATAAATCAACTTTAGTACACCCGGCCAGGACTCGAACTCTAACCTCGTGAACTAGACTGAATAAACTTGGCGTTTAATCTGCATGCATGTCCACCGGTCCGGGTGTGTAGTAATAAAAGTTTTACGAAAATTGTCAAGAGTTCTGGAATTAATCAAGATGAAGGGTATATAATTCCTGATTTTATCAAGTGATAATTGTGTAGTGAGCAGAAAAATGGGTGTGCTGGTCTAATTTTATAATTTAATGTATTTAACTCAAAATATATTGTGGTTTATGTTATAAATCCCTGTTGGTATCTGTCAACTTAATTTAGGGGTAAATAATAACTCGAAGTAAAATACCACTATCTAAATTTGTTGACTTGCTAGACAACTGAACGTATACAATACGTTTTAGAGGCTCCCTTAGCGGGGGTGGGGACGGGAATTCAAGTTAAGTTCCGTCTTTTTATACTATTCATATTATCACCTCATCTGCTCAGGTAATACACATACATGGTAATTACTTCACAGGGGTAGGTATGTATGTATGAGGAAGGAAGCATTTCAGAGGTAATATACCTGCTTTTGCGTGGAAGTAGAGAGGGAAACCTTTTAGGATAAAAACCACACTCGGTAGACCCGACTGGTACTCGAACCTTGATCTCCACCATCATCGACAGTTATAGGATATTCCGAGTGTGACTCGTTAGACCAGCGCAAAAAAAAAAATCAAATCAATAATCAACATTATTTAAAAAAATAACACTATTAGAGTTTAAGCTTTTGCACTTTCAAACAAAATATTAATTTTTAATGATAAAAATAATCTCTCCTTAAACCTACTTAGCAATTTTAGCATTCGCTTCGGTGGCCGCATGGACTAAGGCATTACTCTCACAATAGACTAGACTTACGTTGATGGGAAGATCGGGGTTCTATCCCGGTTGGGTGTATTGAAGGTGGTTTTCTCTAAATGGTTATTCAATCTCTCTCGACGCAAGTGCGGGTGCACTTCATCTAAACTAAACCTTCCTAATATCTAATACATTAGTGTAATTAATAAATAGATGTACAACCCTAACGGGTAGTAAGACGCGGTGCTAATAAAAAATTAGCGCATTGCCTTGAGTTGAAAAAGGTTGAAAATCGGCGCCATAGATTATTCGACCACCGAAGCATATCACCTTTTATGCTAGTCTTAGTAATCCTTTTTTTAGAGATAACCTTTCATTTTTCCTTCCTATAACAACTAAACACGCTGGATTAAGAGTCGCGACACGTCTCACTTCAAGATAGCGCACACAAACAAAGTATTATCTCGATACACATTGCGAATTTTGCGACTATGTATCTTCTATGCCTCGCTAAACATGCTTTAAGTTAGTTTTTTCCCCTTGAGAAAACTAATTAACTAAATTGTCAACAATTGAATGGATACTACTTACAAATGCGTCACAACAGTTTTAAATGCATTTAAAAAACTCTGCAAGTTGTTTCACTCTTAACATTGCAGTACAGGTCTTATGAAACACATAGTTGCCAAATCTTATCCACTTGAGACAGATTGACAATATTTATTTATTACAAAAAAATTAAGTCAAACAAAGTTGAGACTCTTCATAGATATATATTTGAAGTTTGATTTATGCCAATAATTGTGTAATATTGTGTTTATTATTATTGTTATTATTATTACATTAAACCTGCTTTAAATAGACACAATACAAAATCATTTGTGATGAGTAGGCTGGGTTTGAATTCCAATTTGTCAAACTGAAGATGTTTTTCACAAGTCGGTTAGAACAAATGGTTTTCCCTCCTCTATCCTTACGAATGTGCGTGCACTTTCTTTAAAAAAATCACCAAACTGATCCACACAGTGTTAGATTGATTATAATTCAAGTCAATTATAGTTTTATGTTCGATAACAGTTTAGATCAAATAGCCGAACCCCAAGTAATCCTGCGCCAAAATAATGATCGGAACACAATACTAAAACTCACAGCCGGTAGACAAACTTCTAAGCTAATTTTCAAACAGCTGTGTTTTGTCTTTCCAAGAGAACATTAGTTCAAATTTCCTACCATTATCGGTAGTGGGGCTTAACTCAGCAGGGCTATATTAATATTTAAATGTAGTGCTAGGCCACCGACAAATAATATACCTACCCAGACACTCAGCCTCCAGATTTAAATGGTTACGCTCCTTTGGGTAGCTTGAGCCCTTCGCCACTAGGATCGTTGCGGTTAGTCCTATCATCACCCAGCAGTGACACTAGCGAAGCCCAGTGTTGAAGGACTCAAGCGGGCAAAAGGAGCGCAGCAAAACCCCGTAATGTTGAGAGTCTGTTTCTATCAATTTTCTGTGTGCTAGGCCTATATCTTGCACCTGTTATTTTGGCTATATGCAACTTAAACTAATTTAAAACAAAAATATAATGTATTTAAGATGAGGAAAGTTTCTAAGAGAGTGTACCAGTATTTGCCTGGAACTATGAAAATATCACTTGATAAAACTGACTTCAAAGATTTTTTTGTAGGTGTATTTTTCGTTCACTTTTTGAACACATTAATCATTTCAAGACTTACAAACTAGCCTAATACTAAGAAAAAACACAACATTTGGTCTCTTATCTGACAATTTATGAATAATTATAGATCTTATACATGATTGCTAACGATTACAAAGCGTAATGAGAGTATAACTCCTTAGACCAATCTATTACGCCCGTGGGAAAGTTTTTTGCACTCGAAAGAATATTACCAGTGGTATAATAAATTGTTGTCGCACATAGAATATATTTTCAAATATTTAACGTTGTATCTGAAACTGCAACAAAATCCAATCATTGAAATATACAAACGAGTAAGTATATTTTTTCACATATGAATGTAAAATTGAATAAACGTACGCGTATCCAATATTATAAATGTATATGTGAATTGGATGAGTTGACCCAAATCTTCACTGTCCAACGTCACAACTATCTAACAATGCTGTGCAATGCCGGCCCGAGGGAAAATTGAACTACCACACATTCTAAAAATTCAAAACGCCACCACAAATGAATGGAAGGTGTTACTGGCCGGTAGTCTTTTTCAAAAATAAATTTGAACTTTGCTTATAATGTATTTCATATAACACACCCATGTAATAATAATAATATTTAGCACCGCGCCTTACTACCCGGTTGGGTTATACGCTTTAAGTACTAATTACTCTAATGGACTAGGAATTGGGAAGGTTAAATTAGAGGAAGTGAACCCGCATTTGCGTGGAGGGAGAGTGGAAAACCATTTAGGAACAACCACCCCCAGTTCACCCGACCGAGATTCGAACCTCGATCTCCCCGTCCTCAGCAGACGAGCTTAACACGACAAGCGCGTTAGCCAACTACGCCACCGAGGCGGGTATACCAATGTAAAATCCAAAGGAAAAAAAAAGTTGCTAGCAAGACAACTTTTTCATGTTTTAATTAACATATTTTAAGAGGTATAATATGTTTTAATATTTTTCGAAACTCCTGTAAAAGATAGCCATTTAAGATTTTGCAGGCGTTGTTCATGATTATTACTAGAACCACCATATAATTATTTGCTTTTCCTCACAATAGTAACAAGACTTATGACGTGATATATTTGGAAACTCGTAAAACTGAGACCAAATTCATATTTTGCTAAAACTAAGTAGTATTAAATATTTTTGTGATTAATATTGTTTTCACTAGATGCATCAGTTAATTCCATAAAGTATAGCATGCTTATTTTATATTATTATTAGCATCACGTCTTACTACCCGTTCGGGTTATACGCACTTACGCTAATGTGTAATGGTAGGGTGATTGTGAAGATGGAATGGAGGACCTACAGCTTAACGTGGAATTCGAACCACGGTGGAGGCCTGGCATTACCCACACTTATTTGATTGAAATAAACGATGTTAATTTTTAATCTACAAAATGGCAACTCCGCTGGATATAGAAAGGCAGCGCTGACGAGGAAACCAATGGAATGGAAAGATATGTCAAGTGTATGTAAGAGTCTGTATTGCATTTTAAGAGTGGGGTAGTCTATAGCTCGCAGACCTTGCACGCGCGTTCTGTCAATTTGTTTGTTATGAAAAGGCAGTCACGTACCTCACATTCAGGACCGCCTCAAGTGGTATAGTGGGGGTTGGGGGAGGGGGGAAAACAAAGTGTGGTAACACTCAGAGTGATGGACTTGAGGAGGGCGCTGTGCCCCCCAATGCTGACTTAACAAAGCTAATTATCTTAAAAATATGATGGATTAAGTAAGTCATTATTTTAATTTATAATTTTTATCTTAACGTTTTTACAGGGCAGAGTATAAGGAATAACTTTATATAGGCATACCTTGCATTAAAATCCGATTAGAAATAAACAAGGAGAGAAAAGGGCAGTGTTTTTGCAGTTTTTTAATCAAATAAAATAAAATATTCCCTTTAAAAACCTGGTTTAACTTTCTTCGCGTGGTGATATCAACAGTTGTTGAGTCTGTCAAGACCATAGCGGTATTAGATTACAAACTTTTTAAATGAAAACAAAAAGCTGTCATTAAATTTCAGGATACCCTTGACAGACATTCAAGAACTGTTGAGGTCACCGTGCTAATAGAAATAAATTCTACGTTTGTACTGAGGCAATGTTTGATTTATTTCGACAAAAAAAGTTTATATATATATGGAAACTACAAAAACTCACCCTTTCTCGCTTCCCCTACATCCCCACCTTAAGACGTCACTGGTTACATTACATTGCAGCTCACTTCAACCATATTGAGGGCTGCCAATCAAAATGATTGGGAAGCTAGATTTATACTAGAACGTTTTAAGAGTGATTGTAACTATCCCGGTGGATTAGTGGTTAGAGCCTTTTGCAGCTTACCTAGGTATGCCGGCTTCAACTCCTGGATGGCAACGAAGGATTTTTCATGAAAGGGAAATTATTCCCATTGTCACCAGGGTTTGCTTAGTTGGGCCTTAGCTGGTTGTATTAACTATCATAATCATCATCTCATCTCATCTCATCTCATCTCATCAGAACACGGAAAGGATGTACGATTAGTGCATTTGGGCGTCCCCTGGGCAACGATTAGGCCTACTAAAGTACTGACTAGTATATATTTTGCACCACGTCTTACTATCCACATTTAATTACATTGATGACGCATTGGAGATGAAGGTACAGTAAAGAGTAATGGGTGCACGCATTTTTGTAGAGGTAGAGTGCTATTTGATAGAGATATATTTAAATATCTTAAACATCTTATTTCAAGAATTAAATCCTTAGAATAAAACTCAAATAGAATTGGAGTACCACGTAAGCCTAAATTAGAAATACAAAAACATAAAGATCTAAAGGGTATTTAAAATATTAAACTATTTATACACCGAATATCTTGGTAATCTTTAATATTATGAATATAAAAACAAGCACATATAAATAATAAAACCTTAAACAAAGCACGAGTTAAAAGAGGAAAAAAAGCCAATTTATCATAACCCATTGATAATATTTTTACTATTAACCCTAATGTACTTAAAGTAGATAAAGCAATAATCTTTCTTAAATCATATTAATAACTAGCACCCAAACGCACAAAAACGTCCACAGTACACCTCAGCTGGATTCTAACCTTGACCCTCTTAGCACCGGCAAGCCAGATTATATCTTGACACCTTAGCCCACATGTCTACCAATATGATTAACACAAATATTAATTTGAATCTTAAAAGGCTTTTAGTTTTTCGTCAAATATGACATAAAAATACTACCCAAAATTCCAAAGAGTTGAATTATTTATACCTAAAATAAATTTTCATATAAAAGTGTACTGTACACTCCGTTTCTTTTAAAGGTACCAAGCTTACCTTCCACGTTTCCACCATGGCGTAGCCTATAAGATAGAGGCATAGTGTTATATGTCAAGGAAAGACTGCTACAAAGTGTTGATAAAAAGGTTCTACGAGCCAAATATAAAATAGAAAAGGTAAAAAAATAGATTTTAATTAATTTTTATCAATGTAGTAAAATAGGGGTGAATAGTAAGACGATAGCAAAGCGTGTGTGTGTGAAATTGAAAGAAGGGGATGATGGGTATGTCAACAATCAGTCTAGTGGCGTGAATTAATTACGCATTGTCAAGATCATTATAGTGAGGGGAGGAGGCGCTCAGGTCCCAAGAGTTGGACTAGGAGAATTTCAAGACTGTCTGACTAGAGATACAACCCGCACATCACGATTAATCTAAATTTTCTGAAGTAGGCAACACCCTTCAGTTATCCCATGTAAAGGGATATTATACGTTAGATGAATTCCAAGGAGAGGCAACTGTAGGGTTGGAAACTACATTTGAGGAGGGTTAGCGAGGACACTCCCTAAGCACCCTGTCGAGAACTGAGCCCCAAATTCCAGGGGTCAACAGTGTAGACCTGACACTTCCGGTCTAGTAGTTGGGTGAGCCCCGTCATATGTTTAGGAGCCTCACTCATGGTCAAGAGCCGAGAAGTGTTGAACCCTAAACGATGACCGACCACCTTTTGAGAGATACCCTATTCTAGTACAGGCTGGGACGGATTTTATTCCCCCAAAAAGAAAGGGAGCAGGTGAGCCACGAGCTATTCGAAGAGCAGTATTAGAGCAGGTGTTGATTGATAAACTTATTTTAATTTTATTTTAAATCCTGTTAATGCAATATTGACAATTAGTAAGGATTAATTAGGTGTGACCTTTAAGAAAGTATTAGCAGATAGCTACACCGTAACGCACCCCCTTTTTCCAAATTTGTAAAAGATAAATATCTAATTAGTGGTAATATCGGTTATAGTGTTAAAAGATTTCCTAGTTGTCACGCTTATTCGATTGGTGTTACTAAAGGCTGGGTATCAGCAGTCTACACTTCCCAACAGTTGTTGACTCCGGTCTCGTTTGTGGAAACGATTGAACTCATTCACATTGATATGAAATTGACAAGTTTTACTACATAATAGACCTACATGCCAATATCATGTTCAAAACAAAATGTCCTACCATTATCAGTGGCAGCACTAAATACTTGTACTCCTCGCCGTTGGATGTACAAAACCATGATTTGATTCCAGGCAGTATTTAAAGTAGTTTTAATTAATGTGTATACTGTATAGATAGGAAGATATTTAGTCCAAACAAAGATTAGGATACTGGGGACTGGATGAGTTTACCTAAGGATGAGCTACATACCATATACTTATCACAATACATTGTTAGGATAGTAAAATCTCTTAGATTACGGTGGGCACGAATGAAAGAATTTATAACCTTTTTCAGAGTACTGACTGGGAAGCACACTGGGAAGAAGCCATTGGGAAGACCTAGACATAGTTGGGAGGATAATATTAGAATGGATCTGAAATAGATAGGCTGTAATAAGGTGCACTTGATATAAGTAGCTCAAGATAGGGATAGGGAGTAATGAGGTTGACTGGATAGAGCTAGCTCAAGATAGTGATAGGTCGTAATGAGGTGGACTTGTTAAAGCTAGCTCAAGCTATGGATACGGTGTAATGAGGTGGATTGGATAGAACTAGCTCAAGTTAGGGATAGGGTGTAATGAGTTGGACTGGATAGAACTAGCTAAAGGTGGGGATAGGGTGTAGTAAGTTGGACTCTGTAGAATTGGCTCAAGATAGGGATAGGTGGCATACTTTTGTAAGTACGATAATGAACTTTTGAGTTCCTAATGCTATAGAGTAAGTAAGTATACTGTATAAATTATACAATACTCGGATATTAAAATATTGATGGGGCTGAGGAATTTGTCTTGGATTAAGTTTTTTTTTATCTATAACCTCTCACTTCCCTGTTGTAAACTTTTTTTTTGCTCCGGGTCTTATGGACTATTAAAAATTAACTACACTAATGACGTAGTGATGAAAACGGTAGAATTAATGATAAATGTTCCCATATCTGTATGGAGGAAAAGTGATAAAACATTTAAGAAACCCACTCTCGATGTAACCTACCGGGGTTTGAGCCTCGACCTCTCCAGTCAACGGCAAACTAAACTGGATAATCCTGACATTTAGTCTACTAGACTACCGATGTGGGTATTTAGTTAAGTGAATTTAAAAATAAGTCTCACTGGCGATAAACTTGTGACTCTAGTTTTGACGTTGTACGAAAACACACATAATATACATAATTCACAACGACCTGGCTAATGAAGAAGCGGAACACATCTCGTCAAAAATACCATGCGCTTATTTATTATTAGCACCGCGTCTTACTACCCGTTCGGGTTATACGCACTTACGCTAAGGTGTAATGGTAGGGTGATTGTGAGATGAAAATGGAGGACCTACAGTTTAACGTGGAATCCGAACCACGGTGGAGGCCTGGCATTCCCCAGCCATGCGCTTCATTGCCATCTTGTCTACTAAATGGCGCGAACTGGTGACATGTCCATGATGTAATTATTGTTCCCCCAAACATAATATATGTCTCTGACGTAATATTTATTATGCGCTTAGTGGCCATCTTGTTTGAATGGCGCGAACTAGCAATAGTTTATACGATGTCATGTTATTTCCTTTATATCCTGGAATACTTAACATATGAAGCGTTAAAAATAGATATAAAGATATCAATTATTGGTTTATTCTCCATACCCAACACAAAATACAAATTATTTATATTTAAAAATATATCAAACACTTTGTTACTAACTCAATGAGTTTGTTAAAAAAAGAAGTACTTCTTTCATGTTGCTATAGTTTGTATGTGTTGTTTAGACTAAATTACTGAACCATAAACTGCTTCAGCCTAAAACGATTCTAATTTGTTTTGTTTTAAAACATAGAGACCTACTTGTAGGATTAAAAGTTTATTTTAATCTGTGTTTTGTGTATATTTTCTCTTCAATTAAAGATGATATTTTAGTACGTTATTACAATATATTCACCGAATCACAAAATCAAAATATGGGCTCTGTTCCAATTAATTTGAAATGTCGTTATTTCTACTTCCCTGTCTATTTGGTTATTACAATTGGAAACCACGCAAGTCACGAGAGGTTCTGTATTGCAGCAGAACTGACCTCGGCGTTTATCTCTTTGTGACGACGCGACGGTTTGTTTTCGTTTTGGGGAGCGTTACATCGCCAAATATTGATCTTTTGAGCTAAATTTCTTCTTCTCTTTGGCTTGATTCCAAGAATATTTGTTTTGTAATGCGTCAACACAGGATTAATGATGAGATGACCTGGTGGTCTAGGGGTTAAGGTGTCGGACTTCTGTGCTGGGGGTCCGGGTTCAATCCTCAGTCCCGGCACAGATTTATCTGATTACCAAACCCTTCCTTCACCTTTGATAAGAAGTGTATTAATCACAACTTGTGAATGTGGGGAAATGCCACGCCTCCACCGTGGTTCGGATTCCACGTTAAACTGTAGGTCCTCCATTTCATCTCATGCGTATAACCCGAACGAGTGGTAAGACGCGTAATAATAAAGATTAATGATGGTGCTAATGGGAACTGCACCAACATTTGCTTGGAAGGAGGATATTTCGCCATTTGTGGGCACGTGGACTAAAGCGTCAAGTTCATCTAGTTAGGTTTGTAGGTGACGAGATGGTCAGTATTCAAATGCCGGTGGCATATTGCAAATGGTGGCAAATAGTTGGTTGTACTGAAGTTATTTTCTTTGATGCTTTCCCACTCTAACTCTTCGCAAATACTGGTGATTTATTCTAAATCATATCTTCATAACCCCCACAATCAATAGCGTAATTAAATGTGAGTAGTTTGGACGAGATGAAAAAAACACATTTACAACATTATTTATTTAATTTACGTATTTACCCGCTTTGGTGGTGTAGTTAGCTAACGCGCTTGTTTAGTATTGAGCTAGACTGCCGAGGACCGGGAGATCGAGATTAGAATCTTGGTCGGGTGAACTGGGGGTGGTTTTACCTAAATGGTTTGCCACTCTCCCTCCACGCAAATGTGGGTTCACTCCCTCTAAATTCAACCTTCCCAATTCATAATCCATTAGCGCAATTAGTACTTAGCGTATAACCCGAACAGGTAGTAAGACGTGGTACAAAATAATTAAAATTTATGCATTTGAAAAGTTTTCAAGAAGCTGGTTACTTTGAAAAAATTAATTCATCAATTAACCAATCAATTTAATCTTTTTTTTTTAAATCGGGGCCCATTTTAGTCGTTTAAGACTATGTTTGCTGTTCAAGTATAACATTCATTAATCAACGATTCAAAAAATAGCTAATTGAACGTAATACTAAAAACCAGTTTTAGTTTAAACAACTATAAGCGTCGTCCTCTTTTAATTAGGTGATTCTTCAAAATGACAAGGATTAAATTAAGTATACTTGTGAAATGATTAATTGTTACACTCATAAATAATGGTAAAATGTATTCAAACTTTCAATCGCCTAACAAGTCAATGCGTGTCTTCAATTTAATGGGATGGATTGAGGAATACAAACTTCTGATATTAGACGCTATAGAAGAATATAAGCACCATAATAAATCACTTTCTAATCACAACTTTTGGGAGGGGTCACGTCACTGAAAATTCAATATTACAAAGAAGTGGAGAGGGAGGGGAAAGGAATTTAGATCCAAAAAGTTTGAAACAAATTTATTAAAGAATAAAGAAAGATACATATCTAGTTTACTATTACTATTTTCAACATTCTTAATCAAGCAATAAACATTTTATCGGCACTGAATCAACCATTCTTTAGGAGCTATTATCTTGATTAACTTTATAATAAAACCCACTTTGGCGACCGCATGGTTTAAGGAGCTACTGTCGCAGTATACTAGAGTGCCGATGACTGTGAGATCGTGGTTCGAATCTCGGTCGGGTGTACAGAGGATGGTTTTTTCTAAATTGTTTTGCACTCTCCCTTCTCACGCAAATACGAGTACACTTCTCCCAAATATAACACTCCTCATTCCTAAAAGATTAGCGTAATTAGTTTATAAGTGTATAACCCGAATGGGTAGTAAGACGTGGACCAAAAAATAGCTTTATTAAAGATTATTTAAAGTTTACCAATACTACGCGAGTTAAATTGCTGTCTATACATAATATATCCTTATATTTAAACTACTTATTTTGCTATACTTTTCTACTATACACATTTTAGTATTAAAAAAATCTAATACCTATCTTCATTTAAACAATTTTTGTTTTTTTTTAGTGAAATTTTATCTGAGCCTTTATTCCCTTGCAAAATTTGGACCAAATAATATAATTTTATGGTATATATCTAGGTTTTGTGTCTTATTGTTTTGGGTAAATTACATTGTTATGTTAAAAATTCATTTCGTTCACCCCCCCCCCCCNATCATATCGAATTTTGAAACCCCATTTTTAAACAAATTGATTTTTATCTGTGTTTTTTAATTAATAGATTCTTTTTCCTTTATGTAAAATCTTCCTTTTGCTGTCATCTACAAAATACATTCAAAATATATTTGTAAATATAGGCATACATCGCTGTACAAGCAAATAAATAGAAAAATAGAAATTATTTTGTTTATGGTAAATAAGATACATTGAAAACATTAAACTAACAAACTAATGTGCTTGGCGAAACTCTTGTTTATCACGAACAAAATGTTTCCAATAAAGCATCGGTGCAACGCGATGCATGAAGAAGCGACCGGAAATGGAAGGGTGGTCATCACGCATGACGTATAGTTTTGGCGGTGAACGGCAATCTAGTGGCGAACACTTGACCTGCGTAAAGAGGTGGGAGCGCGACTGTACTTTCATTTACTCTTCCTTTATTCAATTGATGACCAACAAAAAACAAAAACAAACCTACCATTGCTGTCAAGAAATTACCAAATAGGATTTAAAAATCGTGTACGAAATTTATAATAATAATAATTATTATTATTATTACTAGCACCGAGTCTTACTACCCGTTCGGACTATACGCACTTACGCTGATGTGTAATGGCAGGGTGATTGTGAGATGAAATGAAGGACCTACAGTTTAACGTGGAATCCGAACCACGGTGGAGGCCTGGTATTCCACACATTCACAAGTTGTAAATAATACACTTGTTGTCAGAGGGGAAGGAAGGGTTTGGCAATCAGATAAATGTGTGCCGGGACCGAGGATTGAACCCCGGACTCCAAGCACAGAAGTCTGACACCTTACCCCTAGACCGCCAAGTCACCTATAAATAATAATTACAATTAATTTTAAATACGTGCACATTTGAGTGTAGACTATTAAATGTCTGTCTTCTTTAAATAATAATAAAAATAAAAATACAGTAGGATATGGCTAGTTCGAGATTGGTTAATTCTAAAAATTGGATAGTTCAAGACAAATATTATTCCCCATGAAATCAATGGCGAAAATTAACATTTAATTCTAATTTTGGAACGAAATATTTGGATAATTTTAAGCCTATTTATATTGATAATTTTTTAGAGTTTGTACTCATTTCAAACCTAACTTAATGATTATTCGATCGCCCCGTATGCCAAGAATGTCAAATAAAGTTTAATATTGACGTATAGTAAGATAGAAGTGGATTATTCTGCATCGGCGGCGAGCGGGTTTCCTAGATTGGGGGATGTGTTTGCTCGGCTTTCATCGCTTCTGTGTAGAAAAAAATAATCACGTGACGCCCACCATGGAAGGGGTAATTTTTTATATTGCCTTTGCTCAATGATTTAGGTCTCCGATTTTCATATGATCATTTTTCCAAGCTTTTTCATTTTGCCTTTAAATGTTTTTTTTCTGTTGTGTATATTGTGTCTGTTTTATATAGTACTGTATATATAAAATTTGTGTACATATATTCACGTTTTAATATAGGATTAAGTTTGTAATATTAATATTTATTCTACGTAGATTAGTTGATCTACTACAATTTAAATTTCTAAAATTTAAAGGTTATCGTTGATAGCTGTAATTGAAAAAATGTATACATGATTTTTCAACGAGACATAATATATAGGTTTAAATAAATTCACTAATTCTCTTTATTCAAGGTGAGATTTTTTATAATTATGAATGGAACTGCTGTATCTGAATCAATAAGAGTATATATAAAAATAAATGGCGGCAAGGTTAAGAGATAGCTCACCATTGAGGAAGCTGGATTTGATATTCAAAATACCATACATAAGTCATTCTGAAACGATATTTATCTGGGCTAGTGTTTGGCTATTGTGTTTATCCTAAATTTATGATAACTACTTTAATAGCTTGTAAAAACATGCATGACTTGTGAATAAAATTGTTACGTTGAACAGCGAAGCACTCGCTTCAGTGGCCGCATGCTCTAACGCGCTACTCTCGGAATAGACTAGACTGAAGGGATCGAGGTTTGAATCTTGGTCGGGTGTAATAAAAGTAATTTTCCTAAATGATTTCCACTCTCACTTCACGCAAATGCGGGTACACTTAATATAAATGTGACCCTATTAATCCCTAGAACCATTAGCGTAAATTAGTATATAAGCATATAACCCGAACGCTTAGTAAAACCGGTTTAAAAAACCATCAAAGCTGTGCTAATGATGCCTAGTATGGCGCTGGACTAAAAGTATTTAAAGCAGCTATTTTAACCGGAATACATCAAAAAGGAGTCGGCGAAATAATTGGTCTAGTGAGGTTATACTTGGAGGTCAGTGCCAATGAAAGTATATTAATAATACACTAAAATCTACGCAACTGCATTACAGTAGATTCATCCGTTACCTAAAAACAAACGCAGAACAGAAACGTAATCACGTTACAACTTATAAACCACTCACAGGATTTTACCCCCGTCAGTGCGAGCCGTTCTGCCAATATAATTAATCTTATTTCAGCTTGTAATAATACTGTTTGGACTCCTCTCATATATTCAAAATGTCATGGATGAAGTGTATTTTTCTTTAAAGAACTGTATGCAAAGTTTCCTTTTAATACTTCATCCATGGAGAATCACGCGTTTTCAGAAGTAATTTCAATACACTACGTCTTAAAACATCCTTTCTTTGTATAAACTCCTTTCTATTTGAAAATCAGATGATGGATGAGCTGGCTGCCTTTACCCAATAGGAAGCTAGTCTTCACAACATTGGGTTGCCAGGAGTTCTCCTATTAGTTAGTTATAATCCTCCACAATAGTTCGTAAATGAACAAAAACTGTATCATTTTAATGTCAATTGTATAGTAGTGAAAGTGAAGTTAATAAAATAAATCGTGTACAATGTTAAATCTCTAATAATTTTGACAATTGGGTGACCTGGCGGTCTAGGGGTAAGGTGTCAGACTTCTGTGCTGGGGGTTCGGGGTTCAATCCTCGGTCGCGGCAAAGATTTATCTGATTACCAAACCCTTCCTTCACCTCTGACAAGACATATTGTAAATGTGAGGAATAACAGGTCTCCACCGTGGTTCGGATTCCACGTTAAACTGTAGGTCCTCCATTTCATCTCGCAATCACCCTACCATTACACATTAGCGTAAGGGCGTATAACCCGAACGGGTAGTAAGACGTGGTGCTAATAATAATAATAATAATAATAATAATAATAATTTCGACAATTAACCAATCAGTAATCCTAGAGTGAGAAACGTAAAATCAGATCGTCTTAACAAGTGCTCAGTAATGCATGGACGCGTCGTCATCATAAAAACCCCTTATCGTTATACTTAGTGCTCAACCGTAGGGTATACACGGGTCCACATCCGAAGCATCATTAGCATAAAAAACAGGTATCATTTTAAGCTTGGTCGGTTCTGCTCGAGAACTTCTGCTTTGGAAGGCACAATAAAGTTTCAAAACCATCAGTTTCAAACCACTTATAAACAGACAGCTTCATTGACTGTTGAGAGAGGATATTATGTAATGACTCGTCAAATGGAAACCATGTGTGTATCGATATATTGAGCTGTTTCGTGACACAGTACCACAATTTTAAAACATATAATGAGAATCTTAAAGGTATGTTGATCACTAGAAAATAAAATGTGTTGATAATAATCAGATGTGTTAAGTTAGCTTTGCAACGCATTATGGGTTAACATACAGTTAGTTCTGCTAGCGTATAAATTATTGGGCCACCTATACATATTCTTCACCTAAATTTAGGTCTAGGGGTAAGGTGTCAGACTTCTGTGCTAGCGGCCGGGGTTCAATCCTCGGTCCCGGCACAGATTTATCTGATTACCACTCTCTTCCTTCACCTCTGACAAAACATCTTGTGAATGTGGGGAATGCCAGGTCTCCACCATGGTTCGGATTCCACGTTAAACTGTAGGTCCTCCATTTCATCTCACAATCACCCTACCATTACACATTAGCGTAAGTGCGTATAACCCGAACGGATAGTAAGACGCGGTGCTAATAATAATAATAATAATAATAATAATAATAATAATACACCTAAATTTCTGCTTTTCGGTGAAAGTGTGAACCAAACTTTTGATTTGGGCACTAGTTTATTCTAGTCGGTAAGGGGATTGCCATTCATTATCCCTAAGCCTAACCTTGTTTATTGAGGCCTTGCTCTTCAATGTTCTCGAAAGATTTTGTCCAAATGGATGCTACTAGATTGGGTAACACCTTGAAAACCTTGAATATTGGCGTTGCGGACTTGGTCGAGAGATAAACTATTCGGAAATATTCCTGCCACGACACTTTTGCTGCCGTTTGACAGGTTTTCAAGTTTTGTCATTAATTTGCCAACGTTTTGAATCCTTCCCAGTATGGCACCATGCCAGCACCTGATCTTCCAGTGTGAGCGGATTAGTAGTATCTGAGCAGTCCCTCGAGATGTGATTTGCAACAATTAGAAAACTTACAGTATTTATCCAGGTTAAATGATTCTCAATAGGAAAAGATTTATTCTGGATTGTTTCATTTCCATATTAAAATGTCAAGTAATAAAAGTAATTAACATTAAAATCCACTTTCATCTTAATGCGAGACATTTCAAATAAATGAAGTAATGACAAAAAAAAAGCTGACGTGTGAGGAGGAATGTAAAGACTTTGACGTGCATTTTACGATAGCCCCCGAAACTACCCGGAAAACCACGAACGTAATAATTTTAGCTATATCAAGCCAATGTAGACGGTCGAACTACTTTTTATTTCTAACATTATCAGAAAACTAGTTTGGAATGGGTTGAAATGTTTAACTTTTGCTTATAACAAATAGTTATTTATCATTTATAAGCAATTAGTTTCTCACATGGGTGCTTACATGGTCTAAAGCGTCATTCTTATAGTATACTGGCTTTCCGGTGATGCAGAGGTAAAGGTTCGAATCTTGGTCGGGTTTACTAAAGGTGGTTTTCCAAATATGAGAATTCACTGAGATTCTCCCAACTCTTCTCAATGCTAATGTGGCCGCCTTTACCTTAAACTACGATAAATGAGTTTTTATCACACTGTTTCGCTAACTAATAAGATAGAGTGATGGTATACTGCCTATCCTTTATTCTTAAAGATAAGGAATACAGCAATAGAAGTTCCATCTAGATCCGATGAGTACTTTTTGAGTCTACTGGAAATAAACAAACAGAATAAATCAATCTTACAAATGAGTTTACAGTTTTATTAAATGGATGGATAAGAATAGTGAATGTTTCAATACTAGTTTGCAAGGTTTGCAACTTCGCCCTAAGAAGTTATGTGCGTACAATAAAAAAATTCCTGAAGGAATGTGATGTAATTATTACTAACACTGATAAAATATTAGACGATATAATCCTATAATATCACAATCTCAAAGTAAAGGTCGCACCATTATAGTTACCCGACCTTCATAAAGCAGACAAACAATTCACTGATTATTAATTTTAAATGATCTATATAATTTTTTAGATTTTAAAAATGTGTGTAAACTACACGAATATATAATTACTCTACGTGTATAAATTGTCCGGATTGAACTCTATACACTTTGTTGAGAAAAATACTTGATACACGATATGATGTAAAAAAGTAGATTTGTTTTCTTCACATATTATTATCTCCCAATGAATAATAGTGATATTATATTATCAAAATGTTCGGCGTCTACGAACCAAAGCAAGGGAATTATATACAAATGTTTGTTTGAATGAATTCTCTATTATTTGTTTAGTTGAAACTTGTCTCTCTAGTTATTTTGTTAATTAAAATTACTTTCCCCTTAACTTTAATGTTTATGGAGCCGATAGATTATATGATGGTGCTACTATCTCAAGGGGTGGTGGTGTTCTCATTTCTATCATTGATTCTATTTCTGGTGTGACCAGGAGAACTGAGCTAGAGAATAATATAGAATGTGTCTGGATTTAAATCCCAACATTTGATAGCCAAAATCTGTTAATTGGGAACATAGATCTTGCTCCCCAAATAAAAGTTGAAGCATTTAAGAATTACTTTACATTTCTTGGAGGTACTTTAGCTAACTACCCCTATCAAATAATACTATTAGGTGATTTTAACTGCCCCAAAATTGATGGGAAATATCATAATGATCAAAGAAACCAACATAATAGGATTAGAACAACTTAATGAAACTGATAATGACACTAACCTCCTTGACCTTGACCTCTAAATACAAGTTCATTTCGCTCATAAGCACAGTCTAAAACCTTATGGACAAGTTGAAACATCCATTTTCAGCCATCACCAGCGGCCCTTCCGGCTGTGGAAAGTCGCATTTTGTTGCCGACTTTATCCATCACTTGGGCAAGATGGGTCAGGTCCCCACGTCATATTCTGTAAGGTTTTGCCGGAAATAGATGACACCTGTAATGACTCTCACAGCTGATTATCCTGGATGACCTGATGCGTGAAGCTAACGAATTGATCACCAATATGCTCACCAAAGGATGCCATCATCAAAATATTAGCGTCATGTTCCTTACACAAAATATATTCCATCAGGGCAAGGGCCAAAGAGACATTTCTTTAAACGCACACTATATCGTGCTTTTTAAAAATTCCAGGGATAAAGCTCAGATTCAACACTTTGCACGTCATGATGTCCTGAAAGCCCCCGTGTTTTATAAGAGGCTTACACTGACACTACAAGTACTCCCCACGGGTATATAGTGTTAGATTTCAAGCAAGGTACACCCAAATGGTTCATATATAGAACCCACACAAATGTCGGGTGTTGCGTGTACTTACCACGCAAAAGCTATAAAAACACAAACATTTCCCGATTACATATCATTTCATAATCATGAGTCCCAAAATGCAGAAGCAAGCCCCTTTGTTGCGTGCGATGCATCGCATGAACCCAGCAACGTGTCGCTTTGCTGAAAACGGCAGACAAGAAACTGATTGACGCAGTTCCCGAGTGTGCCTACAACACTTTAAAAGGGCGGGTACCACTGAAAAATGCGCAGAAGACAAAGTTACGTGCTCACAAGCAGGTGTTGCGCAAGCTGATCAAACGAGGAGAGTGTTGGAAAAAGATGAGACGACTACTCGTTCAGAAAGGAGCTTTCCTGCCCTTACTTTTAGCCCCTTTAATCAATGGTGTCCTAGTTCTTTATTCAAGAAGTAAATAAGGGAACACACTAAAAAGATGATATTGGTGTCCCCGGAAACATTACACCGCTACGAGCAGCACCACCAACATGTGGCATCGGCCACAAATCTAGTGGTCTCAGAGTTGGACAAGGAAATGGAAAAAATCTTCGCCTCAAAACTTGATGACAAGTCTAAATTGACTTTATACCAACAAGTGCTACAGCGATATCTGCGCTTTACTCAACACCCTCCACCACCTGAAAATACCACCATTACCCCCCTTGAAGTGTCTGTACTACTCATCCCTGCTGTACTCAATACTGTATTGGTACAGGTATGTAAAGAAGCCAAACTTTTACTATAAAATATTAATTCCCGAGGTGATATCTCTTGGGATACAAACGGGGAAGTGAGTATTCACGATACACCTCTCCATGGATCCAATATCATAGATTTAATCAATGATCTGGTCAGAGAAAGGAGACACAGCGAACCGATGGGGTGGCGAGAGTTTCTCACCATACTTCAAAAAATAAACGTCCCGAAAGAATGTATTGTAAATCCGAAACGTTTGGCGCCCGTTAGAGATCTGACGCCTGTACCACAAACACTTACATCGTCGCAGTGCCCTATGAAGAAGAAACTGAAAAGGGTGGACGAAAACAGGTGGCTGCCATTCCAAGCTTAATGGACCGTTTAGCCGACATTTACTACGACCCTTCTCACTCTGCAGGGTTTGCAGGGGCGGTGTCACTCATGAAGGTATCCAAGAAAGATCCAGTCAAATTACGAGCTTGGCTTCGTGCACAGGACGCTTATACCCTACACATACCTGTGATAAAAAAGTTTCTACGCAACAAGTACGTGGTGTCAAACATTGACGATATCTGGCAAGCCGATCTCAACGATATGCGAAGTGTCGGCAAATACAACGATGTTGCGATGTATTTACTCATCATCATCTACGTATTTAGCAAGTTGGCATGGACAAGGACGCTTCCCTCCAAGAAGGGGAGCGTCGTGAGGGACGCCTTTCAGGACATTTTCAAACAAAGTGGGCGTAAACCTCTAAGTTTACAGACGGACAAGGAGGCAGAGTTCACGGCGCGGCTAGTCCGGAAATTTCTCAAGCAAGAAGGCGTGCATTACTACACCACTCATAAGCCAGACGTGAAGACAAGTATCGTGGAACGATTCAATAGAACTCTGAAAGGGGGCATGTGGCGCTACTTTATTTTTAAAAAAAACAACACATATTGCAATGTGGACGTACTCCAAGATCTCGTCGATGCTTACAACGGTACAAAACATTTCAATATCAATATGGCACCTGCAGACGTTTCAGAAACCAATGTGCTTCAAGTCAGAGATAATCTGTACGACAAGTGGCGCCTAAACTTGAATAGTAATTATTACATTGAATTAATATTTGTTGAAACAAAAACCTTTTACAACAGTAAAAAATATTAGCTTTTTCACAGTTTTTAAAGTGGGTTGGAACGGGACGGGAGAAAATGTATTTTTTGTGCAGTTTTTATGGAAAATTTTTTTTTTTTGCCAAAATAATAAAATATTGCTCCAGTATAAAATAGAGCTTAGTTTTCTTCACATGGTGACCTTAACAGTTCTTGAATATCTGTCAAACGTGTTCTACAATCTAATGATAACCTTTTCTATTAATTTAAAATGTGTATTAGATAATTCTAGCAAGATCATGACAGATATTCAACAACTGTTGATATGAACATGTGAAGAAAATTAAACTCTTCATTTCTACTGGAGAATTATTTTATTTATTTTGGCCAAAACATGTTTTGCCATAAAAACTGCACACACACTGACTTTTTATTGCGTTCCCTTTCATACCACCTTAATATTATATTTAAAATTGTGTTTTTTGATTTAATTTGGTAGAACTACAGTAGAGATCAAATCTACAATATCTAATTTAAATATTTGTACCAACAAACAATAGTTTTAATTCTCCACTTGTTTGGGTACCCCTTGGCACAAGAACGATGGTTTTTGGGGAAGTTTAAAGACCTGATAGACCTTTGACTTGTTTGGCTCAGAGACCTATTCTCGCATTATTAGAAATATTATTTCTAATAATTAGACCTTATATTTTCTTACTTTTAATTTTTAAATCATGTTAACATTTAATTTGTTTTGACTACGTTGGGTGAGCAGGGCTGCCACGCACCCGGAAAACCAGAAAACAGGGAATTTTTTATGTCTGGAAAAAAAGAAGAACAAAACAGGGAATTTGCAAAATTTAGTAAAAAAATACTTACGCTAATGGGTTTAAGGATTAAGAAGGTTGTGTTAAAGGACGTGTACCCACATTTGCGTGGAAATAAAATGGAAAACCATTCTGGAAAAACCACCCTCTGTACACCTGACTGAGAGTCGAGCCTCGATTTCCTCATCACCGGTAATCTAGCCCACTACAAGAGTAGCGCGTTACACCACGCAGCCAGCGAAACGGGTAACATTTTATTAATCTTGTGTTCGATCTAAGCTGTCTGGAGAAACTGGAATGCCCTCTGGAAAACCTGAAAAACACAAGGAGCTTGTAGTAAGAAAATAGTGACAACCCTGGACGAGTGGAAATTCGTTCTACCCTTTGAAAGCTGAGTAGCTAAATTGGAATAAATGCACCCCCAATATTATGGAGAGGGGAATTTCAAACCACTGTAATAAATCACATGTGGAACTCCTGTGCCCCATCCTCCTCTAGTGCACTCGACTGAAAGTCCAACCTCAACCTCCCCATCTCCAGTAAACCAGTCGATTGCAAGACTAAGGTCTTAAACCACGTGATCTCTGGTGGGGGTGTTAACACGTTTTTAAAATATTTAACTACAGTCTTATTTTCATAGGAAGGGTCTGACAGCTAGAAGGTAAAAATGTTTACGTGTTCATACGTCAAGTTAAGTTATCTAAAGTTGTAGTTTTTGGTAGATATTGTCAATGCCTATAAAATAGCACTAATTATCAGGGAGTCAAAACGAAATATTTATCGGTTCTAGTTCTGATTCCATTTTTAGAAAAAAAATCTGTTTCTTTTTGGTTCTTAATTAGGTTAGGTCAGGGAAGCTTTCAACAAGAAGAGGATAATTCTGATACTGGTGAAATCTTGAGAGGATCAAGTAGACAAACAGGGTAACAAATGAAGTCCAGAGAATAGTGAACAAACCATTTTGGATTTGATCCCTCGCTACAAAGCAAACTGGATCAGACACATCTTTAGGAGGAACTGTATTCTGCACGTCATAGAAGGAAAGGAGCTTAGGAAGAAGAAGGATTCAAATTAATTTTGGATAACGTGAAGGAAAGAAGGCAGAGGACAGGATGCATTGGCGTTCTAAATTTATTGACAAAAGTCTGACCCTGTCGTAAAACAGAACACCTAATAATAATAATAATAATCCTATAAATATATATATTGATTCCAATTAAAATTATGGTTTTTAGACCATTCATTTTTAATAGTCCTGTTTTGGTTCCGGTTACTTAAAAATAACTATTAATTTATGTTATCTATTCTGATTCTGGCTCGACTCCATGCTAATCATAAAGAAAATGTTTCCAATGTTGGCAGCAAAAAAACCAACCTAAAAGTTACTTTCTTCCAAAACTCCGCTCTATATATCGTGTAAACATTTTATTACGTCTTTCCTTTCCAGGTTGATCCCCATTGTTGATAGATCTCTTCTTGAAAACAAACAATATTGTGTGTGTTTTACAATCATTTCTTTACCTAATGTGACGTCAAGGCTTGACCTAGAAAAGTACATGTCAACAAGATTCCACTTTTCATAAGCGAATGCTTTTGATAAGGGGTATAGAACACTGACCAGACACGTGCTAGTTTTCCACCACGTCTTACTACCCATCTGGGCTATCCACATTTAATCATCTAATGGAGTAGCAGGGAGTAAGTTTTTAGAAAAATTTACCTTAATTTGCATGGAGATAGAGTGGGAAAACCTTTAGGAAAAACCATCCTCAGTACATCGGACCGAAATTTGAGCCCCGAAATCCTTGTCGTCGAAAATCCAATTTAATAACGTGTTGGACTAGCATGTTTCGAGCCGTGCTTCGCAGAGCCCAGCCAGTTTAGAATATTTTTATTGCACTATAAAAAATGCCAACAGTAATTAGGATTGCCAATTTTTTTCAAATTCGAATAAAGAAAATTTGTCAGTCTCAGCCAGAGCATGTGATTTTTTACATTTGTTTTGTACTTTTATACATGTAAAATTTAACTGACGCTATTGAATTTTCGTCACATTAGTGTAGACATTTTTGTAAGAGCTCCAGCAAATATTTTTTCTAATCCAATGGCTCCTTTGGTTTAAAAAGTTAGGGAGCCCCTTCGAGAGCCCATGTGACCAGCGACGCCATGGTAATATTTAAACAATATTGTTTTATTAGGAAACAGGTTACTTAGTTTGTAGACATTGAACTACTTGTGAAAAGAATAAGATCTCAGGGATTTATAAAATAATCTATTTTAATCTTTTGATAAAGAGATTAAGTACGATAGATATGGATATCATGGGTATGGCTATTAGCGACCTGCATCGGTGGTCACGCGGATGAACTGTTAGGTTCGTTTAGTCTGGTTTAACGGTGACGGGAAGATTGGGGTCCAGAGAGTTTACTAAGCATGTTTTTTTTTCTAAATAGAGTTCTATTAGCTCTCCACTTAAATCCGGTTACACTTCCTCTAAAAACTACTCTCTCCTTCCCTATATTATCATAGTTATTAAATTCATATAGCCTGAATATGAGTGTGTATTAAAAAAAGATTAATAAACCATTCAGTGCACACACAAAATATCTATGTGAATTTTTAATTTAATTTACATTTCTAAAATCTAAGGCCAACTGTTAGGATGGAGTGAAAGAAGACGTGAAAAAATGAAGTGTTTTTTTTTATTTTATACAGTAAACAATTATTTTTTTGCCAAAATAAATATTGCTCCAGTAGAAACATAATTATGGAATTTAATTTTCCATACGTAGTGATATCCAGCTTCTTAAATATTTTTGTCATGGGTATTGCCGCATTAGATGATACATTTTTTAAATGAAGATAAAAAGTCTTCATTAAATTCCAGGACAACCTTGTCAGATATTCATCAAATGTTTTTCATCATCTGAAGAAAATTAAACTCTAAATGTTTCTAATAGAGTATTATTTGATTTATTTCGACCAAAACAGTTTTGATATAAAAACTGCAAAAGTATTACACTTACTTATCGTTGCTTACACTCCCACTTTAAATAGTGAAATAATGTGATGTTCAACTGTTACTTTTCATAGATATCACTACCTATGAAACTAAACTAATAAGTAAAATGTTACTAAAGTTTATCAGAAAAAAATATTGCATTTTATAAAAGTGTTTTCATATCAGAATCCTACTGTACATAATAATTATGTTTGTGAATGTGTGTTATCAACTTTTCTGTTCAATAATATATATAAACTCTGACTCTGTGTTAGAAATTGATCAAAGATTGTTTGATTCAAACGTTAATTTACCATGATACTGTCAACATTTCATGCAGGAAAATACAATAATAAAATACTTTGTACTATTAAAGTAAACTATTATATTTTTGGAATTTTGTGCGAGGGAAACCAAGAAACGATAACTTGATAGATCTTGGTGGGTCACCAAATTTTCATCTTAATTTAAGTGGTTTGTAAGTTATGGGAGTTTGTGAACCGATAAACTAGAATAGTGTTCTACAAAGTTCATGGTACAATTAACAAGATTTAAGTTTTTTTGCTGCGCACTATACGTACCAAAGGCACAGAAAATGGATTACGCACCCAGTCCAACTGTTGTACTTTAAGTAAAATTTGGAAAGTAGCGACTAGTTTTAAGTTATTCTCTATGGTTGTGACACGTGGTCTCAAGCCTACACGACAAAAAAAAATCAGTGTGTTAAAAAAATGTGATTGGGAAAATATTTGTTCCAGAAAGGGATGATAATACAGAAGAGTGGAGAATGTTATATAACGATGAGTTTCATTCCCTGTATTCATCACAAATATTGTCAGGATAATCAAGTCTCGCAGATTACGGTAGACAGGACATGCAGCGTGAATGGGAGATTCTAGAGATATGTTGTCATAACCAATAGGAAGAGACCATTGGGAGGACCTAGACACAGATGGGAGGATAACATTAAAATGAACCTGAAAAAGATAGGGTGTAATGAGGTTGACTGGACAGAACTAGATCGATATTGTGATGAGGGGCGTACGTTTGTAAGTACGTCAATGCACTTTCAAGCTCCTGATGCCATAGAGTAAGTAAGTTAGTTTTCTGTTTCCTCTTTTTTTTTAATCATTTAGAGACATTTCGTTCAAACCATTAGTATTTTGCTAAACCATACATAACCATAACTTCATGCGAATACTGTTTATTTGATCAGATCTATTTAAAATGTTAGTAAGTACGAGTAATTAAATAAATGTGGACGGCGTGCATCCTCCGCGCATATGAACTTAATTCGTGGTTTTATTGAACAGTGATGCGCTATAGCAGTGCTCCGCGGCAAACCAGTGGCAGAACATTGCATTGGAAGATAACCTTGATTCGTACCCCTTTGCAGCAGGCAACACTTCTAGCGGGGCTACTGTGCGGGACTGCTCAACACACCCCAGGAATCTGTTGCACTGTTTCCAAAGATTATTGGTTGATTTTTGCCTGATACAAGCTATAATATATTTATACAGTATACAGCATGAATTTTAAATATAACTCTACCTGTAGCTGTGGTCACGCGGACCATGGTAGGCTCCAAATAGACAGGATTATCAGGGACTGAAAGGTCGAAGCTGTAATTTCAGTGGACTGGCTAGAATTAGCTCAAGGTCGGGATAAGATGTAATGAGGTGTACTGGATATAATTAGCTCAATGTAGGGATAGTATGTAATGAGGTAGACTGGATAGAATTAGCTCAAGACAAGGACAGGTGGTGAACTTTCGTAAGTGCAGCAATGAAATTTCGAGCTCCTAATACCATAGAGTAATTAATAACTTCTTACTTAAATACAGTGTGTGTGCTAAGTTTGTTCAAAATAGGTCGAAATGACACACTGGCTATTATTATCGGGATAGTACCATTTAGTTGCAGAGAAAATTAATAAAATAGTAAAGCCATCAATATTTCTAAAATAGAAAAAGTTTTTAATTTGAGTTTATGAACACAAAGCACTCGAAGAAAAAAAAATGGGTTAATATATCCACAAGGGACAATTATTTTACCAAGTTTTGTTGAAGTTAAACACAGACAAATAACACAATCAACGAGGACCTTATAATTTTTTTTTTTTATTAACTTTAGATGGAACTTTTTTCTTGTAGTGCTAATTGTAAATAAAGGATTTCACAATAATTTCCCTCATTTAAAATATTTTATTCGATGTTTTGTAGATACATAATTTTATGAATAGTTTTTTTTAATTTTCAGATTTGACTATTTTAGTTTTCAACTATAGATTTCCAAAATAACTAGTCTTAGTAATTATATTTATTGTAAAGAAGAGTTTTTATTATGTTTAATTATTCATTACCCACGTCTTACTAACCGTCTGGGCCAATTAATGGAATAGGGGTGAATAAGATGGGGTTCAGGGGGAAGCCAGTTAGGAAAGCCACCCTCATTGCATACGAGTGAGATACGAACCTCCCAATTACCAGCAAACCAAATTAAATAACTTTGACACTTTAATTTGTGTGCCTGTTTTATTATTGCTAAAATAATCTAAAATTTAATGAAAATAATGTTAGCTGAACGTCGTATTATGAACGATGGTAAGAAAGCACGTGACTGATATTTTTACAATGACCTTTCTGAAAATAGATTTCACAACCAATTTGTTCTATCGGAATGATAAGAACTCTTGACTTATGATGATTTAATGTACCCACACCATAGTGTTGTCATAAAATAAATGTACAGCAAGTTGAGTAGGTTGTTCTGTTTGGTTGTGAAATGTGGTCTCGTACCTTGCAGGACAAAAACCAATCTAGGATGTTCTAAAACAAGGTGCTGATGATACTGGTGAGTAGAGGATGTTACTTGGTGATAAGATACATACCTTGTACTCATCACAAGACATTATTAGGATAATATTGTCTCGTAGTTTACGGTGGGCAGGACATGCAGCGTGAGTGGGATAATCTGGAACCTTGTTCAGGGTACTGACTGGAAGACCCAATAGGAAGACACCATTGGGAGGACCTAGACGCAGGTGAAAGGAAAACATAAGAATGGACCTGAAAGAGATAGTTCCATCCATTACACCTCATTACACTCTATTTCAAGATATTGATAGGGTGTAATGAGGTGGACTAGATATAAATAGCTCAAGCTAGTGAGTGATAGGGTGTAATGAGGTGGACTGGATAGAAATAGCTCAAGATATGGATAGGTTGTAAAGTTGTGAATAGTTAAAAGGGGGCGTAGTTTTGTTATTATTGTAATGAACGTTTCAGATTTTAATTCCATAAATTAAACAACAAGTTAATAAGCTACGGTTTTTATTTTGATCAATTTTTCTTATCATTTAAAAATTATTTTATTCCCAGTTTAAGTTTTTGTCGTTATAATTTAGTGGTCATAGTTTAGGCATACAGCAGATAGTTATTATTAAGTAAATTTCATTCCTCTAGTTTACATTTTTGGCTAAAATTTGAAGGATTTTTTTATATATGGAATTTTTTGACGATCCAAACAAATATTGAATGAAATAATATTACAATATATAATAGAACACAATCATCACCTGTAGTTGTTCAAATTCTACTTTGAGAATATTACAATATATCATAGAACACAATCAGCACCTGTAGTTGTTCAAATGTTACTTTGAGAATATTACAATATATAATAGAACACAATCATCACCTGTAGTTGTTCAAATGTTACTTTGAGAATATTCTCTGGCTCAGTTCTTTCTGAACTGTGGGTCGTGATTTGAGTGACAAGAAATTCTAGTAAATGTTTTGGAAGCACTATTTTAACCCAAACACACAGGAATTCCTCTTTGATGCCATTCATTGAGACGTTTAGGTTTGAATCCCGTCTGCGTGTCCTAGGGATGATTTTATTTTACATAGTGTATATAGCGCCATGGCTCATTAATCATATTTCCCCACAAATGTGGGTGCTCTTCCTCTAAAATGATGCTCCTCATATCTATCCTATGTACTAAGTTATTAATATTGTTCTTTTAAACTTACTATTCAAAACATAATTAATTGATGTATCTTGTGTGATAATTTTTATTAATGGACCAATCGTAAACATTTTAACCACGCGCCACTACCAGCTCTGGTCATATGTTAACATATTAGGAATAGGACGAGTAGGATTTAGAGGAAACGTTCTTGAATTTGCTTGGAAGGAGATTATAAAATGATTTAGGAAAAAAACACAATCGGTACAAAGGCCGGAATTTTAACCTCAACCTACCCATCAATTCATACTCGACTAGATGAACACGGCAGGCAGAACCACGTGATCACCGGTGCGGGTTTATTAAGTTACTTATGTTATCTAAATATAGGTCCACCAGCACCGCTGAACGTGTGCTCTAGATATCAAGATCCATAGATTGGTTTGCTGGAGACTGTGAGCTCAGGGTTCCAATCTGGGTTAGGTGTACCTAGGCTGGTTTCTCATCAATAGTTTACAATTTTTTTCCATGCAAGTTCGAGTAAATTTCTTCTAAAACTCCACCTTACTCACCCTTACCCCATTAATGTAGCTAGATTCAAATAGCCCAGACGGGTAGTAAGGCGCGTTACAGAAACAAGAATACTGTATTAAGATTTTGTTAGGAAAAACCTTTTTTATAAAATACAAACACATTTTTATGCGGTCAAAGGATATTATTTTACTACATTGCTAGTGTTATTTTAGGTGTATTGAGATTGTCTATTAAAAGTGATAGTCACATATCACGTGACTTGGCATATGAATATATGAAAATAGTTTGTCAGTTTTGTACCCCAATAGTAAGTAAGACGCACTGTTAAACTGTTAGATAAAGTTCTTCCTACCAAAATATTACTCTAAAAGTATATTGGTCTAATGAATATCAACACACAGGTTATAAATCATTTTAATTACGACACTGTCCCCCTGGAGGGAATCGCAATTAAATTAATTTAAATTAATCTAAAATTGACACCTGGATATGGGAATCGAACCAGAGTCCTTTGATTTAGCGCGCCAATACCACCGAGCTATCCCATTTCCAGGTGTCATATTTCAATTAATTTAAATATGTTCACCTTCTGACGAACATTGCAGTATTTACAATTATTTATAAACTTTTTGTTGATATCCATTGAACTTTCTCTTTAACTACAATCTTGTATTGTATAGTTGGCAGCATAACAGCTCTCCTGAGTCACAGATGTATGTGGTAACTGATAACTCGCGAAACTATTGGTCGCTCTGATGTAACTGACGATCTATACACGTCCATAACAGACTCAGCCTAAAACTATGACCTTGAGCACGGGACGAATCCTGGATAGCTTAGTGGTAGAGCATTAACACGCTAAACAAAAGTTCTCTGTTTCTATTCCTGTGTCCAGACGCCATTTTTCAACCAAACAATATATTTAACTATTTAATGCTTGATCTGTTTTTTATTTGCAGATCCAGCTCGGATATGAAGTCCTCGGCCAACCACCTTCCTCCCTCCGACCTCGATGCGACGACCAAGGAACTGACGCCCTTGAAGGATGACGGGGAGGATTCCGGCACGACAGTGGTAGTGCAGAAGGTGGTCACATACGCCGTCGTGCCTCCTGATGGCGGCTGGGGATGGGTCATCGTCGCCGCTTCTTTCTTCTGCAACCTCATCGTCGACGGTGCGGAATTATTGAGCTTTCTATCAAAGTAGCTAATATTCCCTGATGCGAGTCTCACAGGCGGGTCTAAGGTCTGGTTCCCACGTTCACCGAAAATTAAGAGGAAAATCTGCTCGAGGGGCGCAGCAATTCACGAGCTATAAAACATGTATATAGGCCCATTATTATTTTCAACACAAACTAAAAACAACTGACTACCAACATATTTTATTTTCTATTGGATGAACCAATCTTTAAAACTAACATAACGATAGTTGTTTTCAAACTAATTTGCTGTGTCGTAAAAACAAACAAACAAGAACAACACACTCGTCTTTCATTTAACACGCTATTTCAAAGCATTTCACAAACACTAGAAGCAGCTGTCTGCTAGTATTTCTCTTAGCAGGAGCATGAGCACTAATTTAATCGGCTGATTCAAGCGCATGTACACTAATTGCATAGGTTGGTTTTGAAATTTGATTGGTTCTTTAAGAAAAAAAAAGAAAGCTGAAGTAATTTTTAAGTCGTGCAGATCAGACATAATCGATGAGGCTGGAATCTTGTGATTGGCTTATAGCTCGTCACATGAATACGTTTGAGCTCTTATTTTGTTTTTAGGTGAGCCTGTGAATCCACAGAAAGGCTTTGGTCTCGCACAATACCGGATTGTAGGCGACGGGCTAGGTCGAGACTCGAATCTCAGCCGGTTGCACAGCTATTTGTTTTTATAAGTAATTTTACTTCTCCCCTCTTCAGATGGATGCTGGTGTAGTTATTAGAAGTGTTACCCTTCTCTTCACATTTTCATATTCATTGTAAATTCGGGGTTAATCAGAAAGAGCCAATCAGTGAGACACACAGCGTTCAAACAAACTGTCTTGGCGTGTTGAAAAGACGTCAACTTTGTAAGCGATTAATCGATTTATTCCTACACAACAGCTAGACTATATATATAAACAATTTGCAATGCCGCGTGTGTTGTGTATATGTTTGCGTGCTTGTGTTGTATTTATTATATAACTGCGGTAGCTGGCACAACCTTTAACAATTATTTATAAATTATTAGATCCAAATTTGTTTGATGTATAAAACTAAATACTGCAAGATTTGTATTTATTGTTTAATTATTTTTAGCACAACCTATTACCCGTTCGGATTATACGCTTACATACTAATTATTCCCGTGGTTCTAGGGATGGGGAAGGTTATGTTTATAGGAAGTGTACCCGCACTTTCGGGGAAGGAGAGTTTAAAACAATTTAGGAAAAATCACCCTCGGTACATACGACCGAGATTCGAACCTCGATCTCCCCGTAATCGGCAGTCTAAACTACTGTGAGAGTAGCGACCATGCGGCCACCGAAGCCGGCTATTTTTTACTTACTTAAATAATTCGGATTGATACTCTATACAAACCTTAACATGTAAAACATCTATATCGGATGTTCATTTGAAAACTTTCCACCAAAATATCTCGAAAACAACGCTTTGTGGGGGAAAATGTTTAAAGCAAAAATGGTTTGGTTTTGAGGGAGACGTAAGTTGTTAGTTTGACCTTGTCTGACCTTGCTAATACCGCGTTAAGTTCACTTGATTTTTTTTTTAATGAGACACACTTTTTTATTATTCTTGTAGCTCTAGTCGTAACATTTTCAAAATGGTCATGTCAAACTTTGTAAAGTAGATTATTAAAGGGCTATGAGCCTCACAAGTTTCAGCATCGCCGTCACCGGGTGTGGCATTAGAATGGTTCATACGTACCGCGGGAAGGTAGAAGTGTGTGTGTGTGTGTTTAGCTGTATTTGCAGAGTACATTGGTTGCTCGAGAACCAAACAAAGCATCGTATTTAATAGCAATACCAGTTACAAATAAAGTACCGTAGCTGTCTCGACTACTTTCTATTGTGAACATCTGAAGCAGGCTCTACTTATTTTTTTAAATGGTTTACAGTCTGGAAGAGAGAACGGAATTAATTGCTCTATATGGAAGTGAGAATCAAAATGCTCAAAGAACGGCTACAGCTTTCAACCAAAGACAACAAGATGAAAAGTATCGCATTTTATATTTTGGATCTTGTTTAAAAATTGAAAGAAACTGGATCTGTCGCAAACAAAAAAACAGACAGGGAGGGCGTGAAGTGTTGAATGAAGTAGCTCAAGTGGAAATTTTGGGTCACTATGTGGCAAATCCAAACATCTCAATTCATGAAGTGTCTAGTAATTCTGGTGTATCCATTAGTTAGGTTCATAAGACGTTAAAAAATTTAATAAATTTAATCCGTATAAAATGCAAGTACATCAAACATTAGGTGAAGATGATCCTGATAGGCGAGTTCAGTTGTGCGAAGAAATGATTGTATTATTGAATGCGAATCCACTGTTGTTAGAATGTATCTGCTTTTCTGACGAGTGCACCTTTTTCTTAAATGCTTTTGTCAATGAGCACATCTGTCTTTATTGGAGTGATCAAACTCCTCGTATTTTTACTGACGGACACAATCAATGGTCAGAAAAAATAAATGTTAGGGCAGGCATATTAGGTGACACGATTATTGGTCCGATATTTACTGACGGAGTTTTGACAGGCAAAATACTTGTAAATGCTCGAAGAATCTATTCATCCTCTCATAGTGCATGACCCAAAACATCAACTAGACCAAGAAGTAAACATGTTGATGAAGATCTACATTTTCAGCAAGATTGAGGCCCCCCTCACCATACATTACTCGTTCTCCAATGGCTGGACAACAGATTTCGTGGACAATGGATTGCCAGAAGAGGACCAATAGAATGATCACCAAGGTCCCCTGATTTAACACCACTAGATTTTTATTTATGGGGATATTTAAAGTCTCAAATTTATGGGACAAAACCAGTAAGTATCGAAGAGTTAAAAAAAAAAAAAA
>CABFOW010000297.1:88565-108445 GCA_902141385.1 Timema californicum
ATATATATATATATATATATATATATAATCAATATTTCAGAATGACAACATTTTTGAAAGATAATCCCTTTTATCTCCTGCCTTGAGAATATTTACTCGGCTCTAATTATTTATTGAACACAATGTTTTATTTTTCAGGCGCATTTATGGATGCAACGGGTAGCTATGACGCCTCTTTCTACTTGTCAGGAACTCTGATTCTGGTATCTGCCATCTTGTGCTATCCCCTCAACAGAGTGAACAGGTGGGAGAAACGGAGAGCTGCGGAACTCGGTGCCGGCCTTTGAAACAACAACCGTCCTTTAAACTTTGTTCAGTGATCATAAAGTAAAATAATTAGTGTACTCTCAATTCTCATAAAATTGAAATTTCTTTAAGGTGGGATGGAAGGTGACGCGAGCTGAAGTTAGTACTGTATGTTTATAGTTTTTATAGCACAAAGCTTTTTGGCCATTAGATACATTAATTTAGTTTAACTTATTGCAACACATAGTTGGTTGTCTCTTGATCCATCTTTAAATGAAATAGAGCTGAAAGTAATAGAAAGTGGGAAGTATCTTGGAGGTGTTATTGTGAGTAGAGAAGATACAGTGAGAATAGGGCAGAAGGGGGAGTAATTCTACGGGCGTGTAAGAGACCTACCATGGAAAAGAAAAATGCCTCTGAAGTGCAATAAAGTGCTAGCCTATATAGGTTCTAATTTGTACCAATAACTACATGTGCAGCATAAACATGGACAGTGAACAGAATGCAAGAGCGACCAGGAATGTGAAAGACATGGGAATGAAGTTTTTGAGGAGTATTCTAGCTGTCACAAGGAGAAATAAGATTATCATCTAAGAGGTGCAGGCAAGAGCTGTTATACAGAGCTTATGGGATGGGCATGTAATAAGGATGGAAAAGGAGAGAGTACAAGAATTAACGATGGAGGTAAAGTATGTTTTAAAAAAATACAGCAAGAGAAACCTGGGAGAAGATGGAAGGAGCAGGTCGTAGCAAGTGTTTCAAGGAAGAGGAGAAGAATCGTGGAAATACAGAGCAAGATGGGTGCGTTTTACAATACTGATTTGGCCACAGACAGGAAGCACTAAATGATTATTAATTTCAACAGGTTTTTATATATGTTATGGGTGTGGTAGTAATTGATCAGAAACTTGTTAAATAAAAAGAAAAAGACTTAGTCAAATTTAACGATACCCATGACAAATATTCAGTAACTGTTATCACTATGTGTAGAAAACTAAACTAATTGTATCTGCTGGAGCCATATTTGAATTATCTTGGCAAAATAAGTTATTTTATTTTAAAACTTAAGAAAAAAACTGGCCTTAATTTACGTTCTTCTCTACCCCATATTAATGAGCATGCGCTACATTTATTCCTAGTACTTAAATAAAACATTAATATTGACCTCGACCATGGTCAATATAGTGTAGGTGTTTACGCTCTAGACCCCAAATATTTGAGTTTTAATCGCAATAGGCTCATATCTATACGCCGGGTGAAAATATATGTGTAGCAGAAGTGACTTGCAGTTCGCCAAAAGTTGGGTTCCTAAGATCTTATAGACCCACAAGAGTGTTATGAGTCAGTACAAAGAACTATGAAATATCCTTAGTTCTTCTAGGACTGAATATACTATAGATGTGGTTTTATTAGTATATTTACGGTTTTGTACGTTTCTACCTCTTGATACAAGCACTATTTCAACCCGTTAAATTTTATTAGAATTGCGTGCTATGAGGAGTCTGTGAATCTGTGATGTGCCATATTTTGCTTGTAAGAAGAAACGTAAGAGTTGGTAATTTAGGATGTTCAAATGGATTGTGTTGAAAAGAGAGAACATTCTACTTGGTGATAGTTCCAGACGTACTAGTGAAAATTGATCAAATGTAAGCTGGTATGGCTGTGCTAGGGAAAATATTTTTATAAAATGTGTATTCTATGATGTTTGTTATTGAAAAACATTTTAAAATATTTTTAAAGTCTATTGTATACATAGTATGTATAATTTAAAATAGTTATAACTAACTACATGGTATCCTTAAAGTTCATTACAAAATATTAAAAAAGATGCTATCAAGTGCAAAAATAGCATGATTAAATTATAGTACTCGGCTCTAATATATTAAGTAGGTAGTAATAATATGGCTGTAAAGATTAAAATTTTAAATGCACATTTATGTAAGATAGAAGTATAATAAACAATTATATTGTAAATAAAATAAATAAAAGAGATTACCTATTAGGTTTTTTTAATAGGAATTAGATAGATGGATAAAAAAAATGTTTACTTCAAAATAATTGTGTGTTTATCCAACCATTTAACATAGGCAAAAATGTTTACCCAACAGTGCTTTATTAAAAGAATATTTAGAAGTTATGAATATTGTAATTATTGTAAATGCAATATATTATTTGTAATGTCATGAACATTGTACTCTACCTGTGTGTGCAACTATGACTCGTGTACAAATTCAAATTTGATCATTATATATTTTATATACATTGTTTAAGGGTGGTCTTATTACAATGACATAGTCTATTTTTATAAAGTTGGCAATGATGTGGAGTATTGGAAAACCAACACAGTAATACCTAATATTGCTATAACTAATATATATTTAATAATTATTAGTATCACAAATCCATCAAAGAAAGTATCAATCAATGAAAGGAACTCGAAAAGGTGAAAGAGTTCTGCTATCTACGAAATAAGATTACCACAAACAGTGAGATCCCAAAGGAAATAGGACAAAGAATATCAAAGAGTGGACAATTCTACCACGTGGTTAAGGATATAATCTGGAGATGGAATATAAATAAAGAAGCCAAAACGTTGTTATACAAGGCATACTATCGTCCAATATTGGCATTATTATGGCTCTGAAACCTGGAAATGGTCGAAGAGAGACTTAATTAGATTGCTGTCAACAGAGAAAAGGTTCCTGAGAGGCATTGATAATTTTATAAAAATAAATAGGATAAGGAATGAAATTATAAGGAATGGTTTAAAAGTGATATCATTAGAAGAGAGACTAAATAGAAAAGGTTTTCTGTAGTTAGGTCATGTAATGAGAATGGAGGAGGAGAGAATGCCTAAGAAAGTTTTACAAAGCGAAGAGAAGGGTAGAATACCTAGTGAAAGACCACAGACAAGATGGATGGGCCAAACACAGAAGGACATGGAGGCTAAAAGAGTGGATTGGAGATGTGTGGCTGAGAAAAGTTTGGAGATATCAACACGAATGGAAGAGGATGTGCCAGACGACCCGGAGAGGCGGAAATGTCGAATGGTGATGATGAACAAAAATATAATGTAATTCATGGGTCACCAGACCATCGACCACCAGCTACAGGTAGCTCGCTGTGGCATTTTACGGAAGCACATGTGGGTAGTATAGTTTGGGCAGCAATACTATATCTTACGAATTCCACCACCCCAAGTGACATGCCGGGTGGGTGGAAGGGATTAAAGTGGCGCCGTAAGTGATTTAGGAATGTAATCGGATAGAGAAGGGTTGCCGTAAGCTGGGTGGCAAAACATAAATTAGTATGGTCTTTGGAGTTTCTCTGTGATTTCTCGGCTCACACCAGTTTTGTGTACTCACTTTCTGTATTGTTGAATCACAGGTACTCTGGTTGATTTATGGTAATTTCATAGTGGCTTATTTCTGTACGTTTTTGATTTGAGTGTAAGGCGTATACTTTTTGTGTTATAAACTTATAATGAATGCAAATATTTTTTTAAAAAAAAGTTATCCCTTCTATTCAGAATGGGAGGAGAAATACTTTTCCACAGACGTCATGGGAAAACATGTATGTTTACCGTGCAATGCAAGTGTATCTGTAGACAAAAAAAAAGTAATATATAGAAATACATTATAAAACAATTCATTCGGCGGTAGACAAAGATTTCCCATTAAATACTGTTTAAAGAAAGAGTAACCGAGACAGATAGAAAATCTGCTAAGTGGACAGAGGTTCGTTTTTACTGAATATACAGCTAAAAAATAAAGCTTCCACTATCGCATCTTACTGTGTCCCAAATCATTGCTTAAAAAACTTTACGCAAAATGGTGAAATAATAAAAGAAGCATTTTTATAGGCTAAAAATTAACTATTTGATAAATTTAAAAATAAAAATGACATAATATCTGAGATAAAATATACCCAGCTTTCTGCCAATAGCGAGATAAGGCAAGTTGAGATTATGTTTGGTGATGTTACTTCACAGTTGAGAAATGATTTAGGCAAATGCTATATTTTCTCACTTCAACTTGAAGAATCAACGGATGTGACAATTCTCAGCTGTGTTTGTAAGGTTGGCTTTTGGTAATTTTTCTGCAAAATAGCTTTGGAAAATTATTCCCTTAAAAGGGCACACTATAAGTGAGGATATTTTATCCAAATTCAGAACATTTATTTATTCTGAGACTATTTGTGGGAACAAGCTTGTCGGTATCACAACAGAGTATTATCTAATTTAATGATGTCAGAAATGGGTTAGTTGCTTTGTGTAAGAATGATGAAAGTTTTCCACAATTTGTTTCTCACCGCTGTATTCTTCACCAGCAATCACTTAGTGAAAAGTTTTTGAAATTCAATGAGGCTATGAAGCTTGTCATCAAAATTGTCGACCAAGTTAGGGTTAATGTTTTCTAAGACGTTTGTTCAAAGCACTGACAGATGAGCTTAATTGTCTGGATGGAGACATCCTGCTCCATATGAAAATATGCTGGTTAAGCAAAGTATGAGTCCTTCATCATTTCAATGATATGTTGCCAGCAATAATCATGTTTTTCAAAGAATGTGATGCACACTATCCTGAACTTGAAGATTTTGAGTGGCTGCGGGACTTTGCATAGCCACAGAAATATTCGATGGACTAAACCTCCAACTTCAGGGCTGAAACAAAGATTTAGGGAAGATGATATTTGGTGTATTAGGGGTATTGGTGTACAGGTGTTATCCAAAAAAACTTTAACACTGGGGAGAGGAACCTCAGCTGAAGAGACTTCAAGCATTTCCCCTGTTTGAAGGAAGGTTGGATAATGAAAGAAAGCTCTAGCCCTACTCAGGTTTAAAATCATATTGAAATTCTCTCCGATTTGAGAGCAGAGTCTCAATAGCGGTTCAGTGATTTCAAAAAAGTTGAGCTTCTATCACAGTTTGTTTCAGCTTCTTTTATAAACATTGGCATTGACATGAAAATCTCATGAAGTTGTGTAATGTAAGATTTTCATTAAAAATGGAGATGATAACTTTCCAAAGTTACTTATCATTGAAGGGTGTTTCAACGTTAGGATATGTATGGCCTCTTTAACCGAAGAAAAAATATCCAGTTCTAGTTCGTGTTGCACTCCGAGTGAAGGCGTTGCTCTCTCTATGTTTGAGTCATCACTTTCAACTATGAACGTTGTGAAAAACAAATACAAAAGCAGGCTCACAGATGAACATCTCGATAACAGTATTAGAATGGGGGCTACAAGCTACTCATCTAACACTAAACAGATTGTGGATGAAAATGAATGCCATTCTTATCAGTAAGAGTAAGCTATCCATCAATTTAATGTACAGGTTTTGTTCTGCACGTTTTACAATCCGTTCTCGCCACTCACACTTTAACTATGCATGTGTGTAAGGGTGTAACGACTTACATGTAATAACAATGGGTCAACACTCAACAACTCGGGGAACCCACTCTCGGAAGGTCTACACACGGCACGAACTCGACAACCGGCCTCCGCTCTCGGAAGATACGACTAACAGACTGAACGCCACGCCCGAGCTAGCCCACAGCGAAGCTCGAACACGTGTCCAGCCAGGCGAAGAAAAAAGAGTTCCGCATCCGGCCACGCGTAGCGTCAAGGCGCTTCTATATTGTTCCAGAACCACCTCTCTCCTTAGATTGTGATGTTCTACAGCCTTCCTATTCCTTCGGTCTCCCCCCCTCTCTGAGAATGATGTTTTGTATATCTATCGGCTATGCCTGGATCATGACTTCACTTACTACCCCACCGGCTTGTGAATAAGAGGTGAGGATGGCGACCTAGGTCTTGGGGAATATTATCTTACATATCAAAATTACTGTTTCGGCGTCATGGGGGGAACTCTGTCAAAATTATCATTTGGATTTTATAACTAATTTATTTTTATATTTGAACTTGGAAATGCTATGCGCTTACCACGGCATGTAGTGAGACCGTCGCTTTCGTCACCGCCTAAATTTGGGGTCTGAGCCCAATCTTTCTTGTAATGTATATTTTTGTAAATGCTGGTTTATGACCAGAGCGCCCAGAGTTTGTCTGTGGTCCCGGGTTCGAAACCCGCCTTGTGTTCACATCATGAGTTTAGCAGTATTTGAACCCGACCTTGTTTATCGAGTCAAATACCATGAGTTGATGTGTTACTTAGTTTACTGTTATATTGGGGACTTGCAGGGTTACAATGACGTCACGTTTGTTACGAGCGTCTTTAGAAAACTTAATGTCTATACTAGGCTGGATAACTGTTGCGCGGGAGTTACAGTTATACCTATCCTCTTGTTATGGGAACTATTCCAGTAAGTGAAGCAGCCAAGGGACTAAAGTCTATAATATTGAGATCCCGGACTGTACATTGTTGATAGGTTTGGTTTAGTGTTGTTTGGTAACCGTCTTGAGGAGGTTACGAGTTTGTTTACATTGTGATCTAGTTGACTCCGTTGGTGAACAGGAAGGTGCGCTTCACGCACAGTTTTATGTTTGTATTATTATATTATTGTTTTGTTACAATAAAAAATATTTTGTTCAACCAGGTAACATTCTTGCCTGATTTACAGTCTCCCTCACCTTATAGATATTAAGGGGGGGGGGGGTGTAGCAAGGGATTGTTAAGATATAATTGATAGAAAATGTACCCATATTTGTGTGGAGTAATGAACAACTGAGGATATATTTCCTTAATATACTCGGCCAGGATTCAAACCCCAACCTTCAAATCAACAGAAAACGAAACAAAACCAAACTAAAATGAATATTCTTGTATTCAAATATGCAGTTATACACAAGTTATTTGATTCTGTATATTTAAAATAATTAAATATATAAATAAAATATTTTTGAAAACCTATATTTTCCCAAAGGTTTATGTAGGCTAGCGAATTTCTTGAAACATAAGTATTTAAAATTATTTAGAAAAAAATAATCGTATGAAATAGCATTAATTGAAAATACTTTTCCCACCAAAAATTGGTACATAACACTAACAAAAGAAGGATATCATCACACAACTTAACAGTAAAGCGGTCTTTGAACTTTAGCTTTGTAAAAATAAGAAATAAACGGGAAACTATTATAACTGTGTACTTAAACAATGCAGGCCGGACTGTATTATAAAAATGTCGCAGACAAGCGAGCCGGTCTCGTGGGTCGTGAATTTGTGTGAACTCAGAATAAATGTAATTCGGAACTAGTAGCGTACGCAGGATTGTGAAGTAGAGGAGGCACAAGGGATTTTGGGTGGAAGTTCCCCTCAAACGCCGAAGGCCATTTTTTTAATCATTATATACACATAGAAGTTTTTTTGGAAGGTTTTGTATTTCTATTTGTAGACTTGATCATTTATATTTTTACTATTATAAACATGAAAATCTAACATTATTATTAATAGCACCGCATCTCACTACCCGTTCGGGTTATACACACATACGTTAATGTGTAATGCTCGGGTGATTGTGAGATGAAATGGAGGACCTACAGTTTAACGTGGGATCGAAACTACGTTGGAGGCCTGTCATTCCACGATAATATAACAAAATAATAATAAATAAATAGGCCTAAGTTAAAGTTGGCTAACCATCACAAAAATCAACGTTTACTTATGATAGGTAAACGTCTAGCCACTGTGCAACTCCTTGATGGAACCACGTGTGAAACTGGGGGCTTTGGAACCTGCCACAATCTTCAGGACTTACTAGACTTACAGAACATCAATTAAGACTACTAGGGAGGATCAATACAAGGATGTGTGGCACTTTATATTTTCTTTGCTCATAATATTTAACTGCTCATCCCCCACTTTTCCCCATTTTATTTTCTCTTCGGATCTGCGCAGATCTCGGGGCATCCCCAAACTATTGTAGGGGAGCTCGAGCCTCCTCAGCCCCCTTCCGTGGGTACGCTACTGGTAGGAATCCAACAATCCATACATTTTAGAGTGGCCATTACCAAGAGATGTGTCGATACTGATACTCTATGTACCTGTTCCAAATCGACCCCATTACTATGTTGGAACAGTTCCAAACTACCGGTACTGTTCCACTATCGATACGGCCAGGCAGCGCTCAAACTTTAGTATCTGGACTTGGTAGTGGAACAGTACTGGTAGCGTGGATGGCCTGGTACTTACTAGTTACTACTGTTCTTAGTTAATATTTCACAATAATCAACCACAGTATATTAATATTAATAATAATAAAGATATAATAATATTATATATTTTGAAGGAAGTGGAGGATTTGTATGTTTAAATACTACGTATAAGTATTAATTATTATTTGTTTCATATATAAAATAAAATAATTGCCTAACGATTTTATTATAAATCATTTATATGATATCACTAATAAATAGTTTAAGGTTTAAATTTTTAATCATCTTCTAAATTTAACTTAACTTGTAAATCATTTATATTACTGTCAGCTAAGTGCAAATTAAAATCATAATAATAAAGAATAAGTATCTATAACTTCTGCTGAATCAGTTTACACGTATGACGTAATACCCCACCCTTCTCCCCTTGAGAAGTATCTGGCGCCAGCCAGCCCAGCTGCGTGGTGTGATATTGCTTTTTACCTTCTCCCCTTAAGGGTGAGGGTATCGGTAAGGAATATATGCCAATGACAATTCCGTTATTGATACTCTTGGAAATGAAACTGTTTAGGAACGTTAGTATCGGTATTGACATCATCCAACACAATTACTAGTTGGGGATTGAGAGTTACTGAGCGAAAGGTGGAAGTAAAAAGAAAGAGAGATAGGCAATGCGCAGAGGACAGTGCACACTAGTGGGTGTGTTGTAGGGACTGAGAAGACACAATAGAGAAGAAGAGGATTTCTTACCGGTACTGGTTTGACGTTCCACAGCAATACTACGTTCCAAGTAACGTTTCCAAGTATCGACACATCCCTAGCATTACCTTACTCGTTTCGGTGACAAAGAGGTCAATCAGATACCAGCCGTATGTACAGTAGGTGAAGTTCCTGAACAAATTTCCACTCTCTATCTCCAAACAAACGCGGGTACACTGCCTTTAAATTAAAGTTTCTTCTTCTCTAACACATTAGCATAATATGTACATATACGTAAGCGGAACAACAACTACGTAGGATTGTTTTAGGTAACAAGTACTACAATACCCACCAAAAGTGTTCATGTCGCAATTTAAAATATAGAAACTGCAGCACCTTGAGCTTTGTAATTTTTGGAGGCTAGTTTCATGTGTGATGTAAGTTTAAAGTTTATTTTCTCAAAATGTCAAGAAGAACCAGGTTCTATGGCCTTGTAAGATTGTTTTTCTCCCCGGATCAAAAATAAAATTTCAGAAAAAGCATGTTCTTGTTTTTTAGAATAAACTTGACGTTCTTAAATAACTACATTCGTGGTTTTTCGGCATCGATTAGATTTTGTTGAACTTTTTGTTGTTGCTTTGGTGCTTTATATGAGGTATTTTCATTGAACTCCATAATATAACTGAATGGACATGTGTGGCTTAAATTCTCGACCTGTCATCTGTATATTATTATGTAAAAGAGAAGGAAACTTTTGCGTATATCTTTCTCTCTTACACACATACAAGGCAAAGGGGTATTTTGATATCGTTTATTAATTTGATTGAATATATGAGATACATTAATGTGTGATTAGTTAGATTAAATAAATGTGTTAGTATAAACTTTGAAAAGCATGACAAAGTACAAAATTGGTGAGTTTTTCTTGAAATAAGGTGATGTAGGCTAATATATACGATGTGTTTTTTTTAAGTAAGCTGGTTTTGAAGGCTTTATCTCGTAACAGAATCCTACCCTATAGTAATGTTAAGGAAGGATAAAAGACCTTCCAGGAGGGAATTTCTACATCCATTCTAAATGGCCATTTATCTTATCAAAATACTAATATATGCTAGTATTCTGGTAGGAAATAAAGCCTTACAGATTGGGAGTCTTACTAAAATCAGGGTTTAGTAGATACCGTACTTCATACAAGTCTATATCCTAAATTATCATTAATATTTAGCACCGCATCTTAATACCCGTTCGGGTTATACGCTTTAAGTACTAATTACTCTAATGGATTAGGAGTTGGGAAGGTTGAATTAGAGGAAGTGAACCCGCATTTGCGTGGAGGGAGAGTGGAAAACCATTTGGGAAAAACCACCCCCAGTTCACCCGACCGAGATTCGAACCTTGATCTCCCCGTCCTCAGCAGTCGAGCAGCTCAACACAACTAACGCGTTAGCCAACTACGCCACCGAGGCGGGTCCTAAATTATCGTTTGAACCTAAGACTTCTGCACGATGTGTGTCATTCAAACAGATGTAATATAGTTTTTAGCTAGCTTGTTTCATTATAGTTATCGAACTTTCCACGTATTATGATTTCTGAAAGCAATATACAAGATATAAGCCAACTTAGAAAAAATTGTAATATAATAATACTTTCTACAAGCCTATAACCAAAGTGATCGTTTCAACGTATGGCAACTACACAAAGTTTGTCATTCAAACACATGTAATCAAGTTTTAAAATATAATACTCATTATATTCATCCCCCCAATGAAGCAGACGATAAACTTGAGGGTTACATTCTCCTCTTTGCCAATGCGCATTTTTATGTCCAGCCAGTATATAATAGAGATCACTGGTTATTTTAGAACTATACATGCGCTCTAGCGCTATCTTTGATTATTCTTAGATCTATACTCTCATGTTAGTTTAATTCATTTTTCTTGTGTTGGATAAAAACGGGTAGTTTATTGTGAATGTGGACTGAGGAGCTTTTCAGTCCACTATCTTTTGTATTGTTTGTTTATGTCAATGTGTGTACATTTTTCCACACCCTTCGACGTTATTATTAAATAACTTAGAAGAATATCAGTTTGATTGTAAAATATATATCATTATAAAATGGTGGAGGTGAGTGGGCAACTCCCGAAAGATTTGTTCAACTGAAAAATCAATGTTGTCTAAAGTTAGGATGTTTGTTTCACCCATTTACTTTTATTGATTATTAGTCACTTTCACTTTAATTAATTTATATCAATTCCATTTAACCTTTCTCAGAGTCGCTAATAATAGAGAGTATCAACAGGTTTGATTTATATTTTGTGATTTGCACCGCCATAGTGTGAGCACAACGGATTTTTTTTTTACTCAGTCAAATTATTATAAATTTATGTTTTCCCTCACTCCTACACACAACATAATCAAATTTCCGATGGTAGCAAAACTAATGTTGTGAAAACTTTCTAAATCGTTATAAAAAATCTTAAAAACACGTCTAATTTTTATTTTTATGCAAGGTATTAACAAAGTGTCTATACATTTTTATATTTATTCACACATGAAGGGTTGGTCTAATTTCGGAAATTATTTATTCATACATAAAAGGTTAGCTTAGACTTGGTCGGCTTTTATGATTAAAATACTATAAATATTTTACATCAAAACAATATTATCACACTTTAAAAAGTTTCATATTCAGTATAGATGTTTGTTAATCTTCTCATGCGAAGTTGATACGTTTGACAATCTGCTTAAAATCAAGGTGAAACAATAATTTACTTACTAACAAGAATTAGGTTTGTTAGTTGAAAAAGAAAAATTGAAAAACTTATAATCACTTAATGTGTTCTTATAAACACATTAAATCACCAAGGGGATAATCTAATGTTTCTGAATTACTCTAGGAAAGTTTCATTAACACAAGGAACTTTTTTTTTTAATTATGTCTGTTTACCAATACATAAGTTTATCATTATTTTGGTTTTGGTTTTTTCAAGTATCAAGTTGTACTGTGAATATAGTATATTTACTATAACCTATCCAGAGTTTCTTTTATTCACTTTTATAGATCTTTCAATTATATTTGTTCCTGGAAGTTACTAGGCAGAAAATTAATGAATGAATTATGTGAGTTTTCTAATATATTTTTTAAACAATTTCGAATCTTTTCACAATATTTATTTTGTTATGTTTGCTTTTGTTATTGGGTGTCTACAAACTTGGTGGATTGGATTGGGATTAGGCCTACATTCAGTGTTTTCAATCTTCTCTTCAGCCAAATACTGGTTCATTGTATTAAAATTTACACCCTTAATTTTGGTGCTCTTAAAATTTTGTTATGTTTAACACTAGATTTGTATTCACTTAATAAAAGTAAAATAAGGGATATGTAGTATGGCATAGAAAAAGTGCTAGATTGTATTAGTGTGGACAGAAGATAGGACAATGACAGGGATTGGTACACACACAAAAAAAAAACCTCTATCTGCGCCAGTATTCAAACCCCGACCTTCCCTATAATCTTGTTCGAGCCTAAATTGGGGGCCAAACACTTTAAGCCGCTTGACCACAGTGGGTGTATTCTTATATTAAGTCAATTTGAAAAGTTGATAAGATGTTTAGTACAAAGGATACATTTCTTACATATGAAAGTCACATGACATAGTTTGAATTTTGAACTCGCCATTACCATAACTAAACCATTATTCCTGGTTTAAAGTACCGTACCTAGTCATACTAGTCATAGGGATAAGAGCTCTTGTTCATTTGGTATATGATGATAAGTTAATTTAAAATGCCAGTGTTTAAGTTGATCCAAAACACTCATTTAATAATACACCATATATGTTATTTAGAACTTATGATAAATAAACATAAGTTAAGCTATTTGTTTTTACTTTGTTCAATGTTCTCCTCAGGGCCTTTTGACCGGGTGTGCCACCCGTCTAAAGTCATTGATTGTTGAGCAAATCATCAAATATTGCAAAGTATTCCACCGCCCCCGTACGGCTACCTAATAGTGCCACCCGGCTGGAAAAATAATTCTGGGCAGGAATATTTAGTTTTTGTCTTCTCTAGTACCAACACTGTTAGTTTTTTTAATCACCGTGTCTTGCTACCTGCTCAGATTGTACACACATACACTTATGATAATTACTCACATAGGGTAGGGATGAGGAAGGAAGCATTTTAGAAGTAATCTACCTGAATTTGCGTGGAAGTAGAGTGAGAAACCATTTAGGGAAAACCACCCTCAGTAGACCCTACATAGTGTCAAACCCTGACTACCCTGTCGTCAGCAGGCAAGTGACACTATAGACTATTTGGCCACTGAAGTGGATAACACTTGTTATTAGCAATGTAGATGATCTCACTTTTAAATGAATAGAATGAGGAATCTATATTTTAAGAAAAATGCACAACAACTAGCATTTACTTGAAGCTAGGGTTAAAAGCATTACTGGTACAGGCCTTTATAACGGCCAAGATCAATTCTTTAGCTAATGGATTATAATCAGGCATATTATCCATTCAGACAAGTTTAAGCTAACAGATCATAAATTGTCGTCTACTTATGTTTGTTACACATGCTTATTGAAACTTGTTGAATTTCAGGAAGTACAACGCCATTCCGTTCACACACTAGTGTTTCGCTCATTAAAGAGAAGTCATGACATGTTCCTCTCCAGTCATGGATTTTTGCCCCCGTTGGATCTAAAGGCGTAAGTGTATTTTGTGGGTCATTGCAATAATATAAGTGTTTTAATATAACCCTAGCAGAAGTGTTTGGCTTTGCATTATGTGGTTACGCCAGGCAAAGCTTGTCTTTTCTTCAAACAGCTAGAAAAAAAAATCTCTTCACTTTATTTATTTTGGCCAAGTTTTTAATTAATTAAAATATATATATAACCAAAAATATAAAATTCCAGCTTTGAGGTAAATATGTTTGTGCACAGGGGCCACTAATTTATAAATTTCATCCCTCTGCATGCAGAAGATAATTGAGCAATGCTCATGACAGACAAACAGACAAACTTTTCATTTTATTAAAAGGCCGATAAATAATAATAGGTCAAGTAGGGCCTACTTACCTAATTAAAAATATATTAAACTATTAATTATACTAATTAGCAACATTTTAATGTAGGCCTACACAATTATTAAGTTAATTCAAAACATTTCAGGCAGTTCTGAAGTCATTGTAACCAATATAATGAGGGGAAAGGTCACACTCTATAACATTTTTGTATTTTATGCTGATGATGAGGATGTCGACCCGGACCCATGTATGCCCCACGTTTGGGCAGCATTTATAGCGATATTGTTTTATATGATGATGATGAGTGCATGCCTCACTACGCACTTGTTATCACACGGCTATGACAATCTGATTTTATGTTTTTCTCACTGTAGGATTACTGATTGGTTAATTGTCTAAATTAGTAGAGATTTAACACTGTAAACGATTTATTTTATTAATTTCACTTTTACAATAAAATTGACATTAAAATGATAGAGTTTTAGTTAATTTACAAACTGACGCGGAGAGCCCCATCTAGTGCTGTTACAAACTGAGTTTGTTTCTAAATTATTACAATGTTCTGTTTGATATTATGTTTTCTGTCAAGATTATTATTTTTCTGTCTATTACTATAGATATGCACAAGCTGCTTAGATATGACTTATCACTTGCTTCTTGGACCTCTTGTCTTGTGTTAAAAACTAATAGGAGAACGCCTGGCAACCTGATGTTGTGAAGGCTAGCTTCCTATTGGCTAAAGGCAGCCAGCGTATCTATCACCTGATTTTGTAATGGAACTGAGTCTTTTTTTTAAGAAAGAAAGTTTTTAAACCTATTGTATTCAAGTTACTTCTGAAAACATATTATTCTTCATTGATGAGGTATTAAAACGGAACTTTACATACAATTCTTTAAATAAAAATACACTTCATCCATGACTTTTTGAATATATGAGAGGGGTCCAAAACAGTATCATTACAACACTTATATTTGTGGAAACTGATGGCCAACATAGCTTAATTCTTTGAAAGTTTTATGGAAAAACAGAATTTTTATGAAATTAATATAAGTAAATGGAGGGAGTGGGCGCGGGAGAGTTAGATTTTCCATCCCTTGCCCTAGTTATGCCACTGATCCAAGGCGTGAAAAATAAACAAACCACAAGCACAAGAAATAAATAAATCCACTCTAACCTCTATGGTTGAAATATATTATTTAAATCCATACATATCATGAATAGACAAGCAAAATAATAGGGCGCATCATTTTACGTTATGATATAACCATCATAACTATGTACTGTATAATAATTTAAGATTAAATAAACACATTAGAAAGAAGTCAGTTGTTTTTTACCCAAAACTAAATATTTCACTAAAGCCTTCCCATCGGCCACCCCCCTTCCAACTCTTATTTTGGTCAAAGAACATTGCTGTTTATTTTAATGTTTTGATTATTTCTCTTAGCTCACTAAACAACATAAATTATGTTTTGGCTTGTTAAGAGAATTCTAACTTAATGTACAGGTGTGAAAAGTCCACTTTTTTAAATCTGATGTGAACTTGAATCGAATACGTGAGATATTCTCAAAGCAAGATCGAGGATTGAATATTCTTTGTTTAGTTGTTTTATGCTTGACGAAGAAGAAAAGATAGTTATTTATAAGCCTATATTTTTATGCACTAAAATTACTCTGAAAATGTTTCATTGCTCAATTGTTTTGTAATATTTTATTTTGATAAATCATTCAATTACTACCTATCCGACACCTTAGCTCAGTCGGTAGCTTGTTTGTCTACCGAAATAAGGGTCAGGACTGGGTTTGATTCCCGGCATGACTGAAAACTGTTTCATTGGTGAATGAATGTGAGTTAACGGCCACGGGCTGAACGTTGTGTTTGTTTTAGATTTAGGTTAATTTAAAAGTTGTGTGCTGATGTAATCAGTCTGTCCAAAAAGTGCATGTTAAATATACAAATGAAAAAAAAACTTATGATTTTTTCATATAGAATTACATATTAATTGGTTCTTTAAATAACAATTTAGAATGAAAATAATTGACCATAAATTGATTTTTTCTGTCAATATTTTAATTGGCAAAACTTCATAATAACCAAAGCCAGAATTTTTTCTAAGCAAAGTTGAAGCTGATAATTTTTTTTAAATCAAGTCAAAGATTCGAAGCTATGCACACTCCGGTTCTACTGGCAATTTGCACAAGTAGGCTAGCCCTGTCTCAAATACACAGTTATGAAGAACTTGATTTCAAAAAACACTTAAGTACAGTAGACTCCCGACTATCCGGCCTAATGTGGCGGAGGGTCAGGCCAGATAAAAAAAAGTTGGATAGGCCAAAGTTCTATAAATACTCACTTCCGCCCCCTGTATCATTAAAAACACACGTTTTATACAAAACCATGCTCTTATTCATATTTTCTGACCTTTTAGTAAAGGCCGGTCCTTTATAAAAAAAAATGTATGTACTGTACTGTATGTTTTAAAAATTTATTACAGAAAAAAGATTAAAATATTGTACACATTTTAAGATAAATTTTATAATGTCCAACTTAGTTGCAGGAAACATAAAATCTTGTACCCTGTACAGTATGAATACAGTACATACAGTTTTAAAATAAACAAAACATTAACATAAAATGTAAGCCTAGTTCTTAAAAAAAATATTTAAACTTACTTTACTCTTCATTGGTAAATGATTACATAAATGTAAAAAGTTAGACCTAAGATAAAAGGGTCAAAACTTAGTTTTTCCACAGTCAATATGAATTCATTTTGGAACCAGGTTTTAAGGATTTTTGAATTCATCCATGCTTTCTTTTGATGTTTTATAATATAGGGGTAGTGATTCCTGAGTTTTCAGTTTTCTAAAAGCTCTAGGTTTCTTTGCTATTAAAGTCAACCTAAGCTTATGGTTGCCAGTTGCATTACTGTAAGCCAAGATGGTGACTTGTTCCTTGCTTTTCTTGTATCCTGGGGCAGCGGCTTCATTTTTAGATACACATTTGTTGGGAGCATCCTATAATTTAAACTGGTCTCATCGCAGTTGTACAACTGCTCCCCAGAAATTCCCTCCTGTTCAATAAGCTTAAAAAGATAGCCTCTGAACAAAGGTACAGCCTCTTTTTCAGCAGATAAAGCCTCCCTACTTATGATAATCTGATAAATAGCGAATCTTTTTTTCCAGTGATCTAACCATCCATCACTGGCAGTAAATTCTGAATCTTCTCTTTCTAATAGTCGCTTAAATTTCAATGCTTTTCCCTGCAATATCAGCCCAGTAACAGTCAAGCCTTTTCCTCTTAAGTGTTCATTCCACAAAAATAAAGCTTCCTCAACTTAGTTATGCTTACCTTTCTGCATAGTTTTTCTTACTTTCATTCCACTTCCTCTGGCTTGAGGAACACACCACTTTTCAATTTTTCTTCCAGTCACCAACTGTACTTTTCTCAACTCCAAACACCGTAGCAATAGTTTTTGCCGCAGCCCCAGAGTCCAATCGCTTTATAGCGTTTAGTTTCTCTTCTATAGTCACTAAAACCTTTTTTCGTTTATCACTCATTTCCTAATCTTCAATAATAAAAACAAAGCACACCAAAAAACGATTTACAAACGTAACCAGGAACAGTGGCAAACCTATTCCGCACTTGTCGACATTCAATACACAACTGACAAAACAAAGAGCAGGCAGAAGGGTGGGGAGAAACCTGCACTTTTCATGATCCTAGTTCATAGCAGACGCCAACTTCAAACGCCATGGCAAAGTAATATGTACCTCATTTTATTACTGAGAATGTTTTTGTTTATTTTTAACTAGGCCGGATAGTATGGAAGGGTGGATTGTCAGGAGTTTATGGTAGTATAAAGTTAAAAAAGATTTAATTTGAAACAAATTTATAGTTTTAAAAAGAGAAATTTATTGCTTGGCGATTTAGCGCCATAACAACACTCCTAACTAAAATCTAACTATTAGCATAACTTTAAAAAAATGGAATAGGCCTATTTGCTAGAAGTAATTATATAGACTTTTGTAGTTTGAAAAAAAGCACAATAACAAAAAAGTACAAAATTGTATCAGTATAATTAATTTACTAAAAACAAAAGTGGGACAAACAAAATAGCATTTGTCAGTGGAAACAACTCTTTAACAACGTTTATGAAAATTAAATTTTAAATATTCTCACTTCAAGTAAAATTATACATTTTTAAAGATTCGAGGATATCAAATTTGGATGAAAATTTAATGCTGGGATTTTAGACATATATGATTCAACCCATCTTTAGTTCTAACCTAAATGTTTATGTCCCAGGGAGACTCTGAAGAAGATGGTCAAGTCAAGAGACTCGTATGGACTTGTGTTGGAGCGTGCTAAACATAACGACGCTGCAAAGCACCTTGCGCTTGAACACTCAGACCACATCATCAACTCTCATCAGCATATAGCAGAAACACAAGGTATACAACAAGAGAAATTTGATGAATCATCATTTCGACATAATTATATAATCGTTTTCATGCTATTAAGAACATATAATAATTTATCTTCTCACTGACTCCGTTCAACTCCTTGGTTATGATTCACTCTCTAGTTTTAAATATCTTCTTTATTCATACATTCTCTATCTCTACTTATATTTTGAGAAATACAATCAACCCATTCATTAACATCACTTTTCAATCCATTGTTTAGTCATTGAACTTCTTCACTCTTACGTTGTTTAACCAGTGATGTAACTAGGGTTTCACTCGTATCTGGAGGGGTGGTAAAGGAAAGTTCCTCCTTCCCCCATCTATTGCCCTGATCTTACACTCCCCTCTCCTGCATATCCTATAACTTATCTTATTGTACAAATTACCCCCTCCCTACCTCCTCCTGTGCAAAACCTGGAAGTACAAGTTGAAATTTTGTTAGATCATAGCTCACTCATCTCGAACAAGCATACAATGGTATTGTTAGACTATAAGTTAAAGAATATTTTCAAGTCAAGATACTGTAGAAAATGCAAAAAATGCTATTTATTCTAATTAAAACACACAAAGAACATAAGTAAAAATTTAAAATAAGAACAGGCTCTAAGTATTTGTTTAAGTTTAAGCTGGCGCCTGTGAGCCAAGTCTTGGGATTGGAGGGGATGTTCAAACCTTCGGGACACCCACGTCTCCCCCAGCTATATCAATGGTTTAACATGCTAATGGCTGCTATTATTTATTGTCAGACTAGACCACAGACAAATGATAGAAACAAACTCTCAACCTTACAGGGGTTTCGCTGTGCTCCTTTTGCCAGATTGAGTCCTTCAACACTACTTTGCTAGTGTCACTGCTTGGTGATGATAGGATTGAATATAGCTATCCTAGTATTGACGGACCCAAGCTTGCAAAAAGAGCGCAACCAATTCAACCTGGAGGTTGAGTGTCTCTGTATATTATTTGTGTGTGAACTTGGCCTAAATACTTAAGTAATTATTATGTCTAGATGGAAGTTTCCCCGGCGGTGATACAATGTCCGGTAAGGAAGGAAGCCTGGTCCCGGTAATCCCCCCTCAGAGTGGTCCCATGGTCCACATCACTAGCACCATTCAGAACATTGGTCCTAGAAAACCCACCACTATGCCCAAACCCAAGTGGCACCCGCCGTGGAAGCTGTACCGGGTCATCTCTGGACATTTAGGTTGGGTTCGCTGCGTGGCCGTGGAGCCAGGCAATGAATGGTTCGCCACAGGTTCTGCTGACAGAGTTATCAAGGTGAGGTGTTGTTGGCCTGCATCAGGAGGGGGGGGGGGGGGGGGGGGGGGGG
>CABFOW010000297.1:119740-157303 GCA_902141385.1 Timema californicum
GTAAAGTAAACAAATGAAAATAATTTGTATTAGAAGCTTGCGCCTCATACATATTAGTAAGTATTCCATAATTCAACGTTTTATTTGTTTTAAATTGTGAATTTTCTGTGGTAAACATGAATATAGTCTACTAGAATAACAGCTCAGAATGGTTAAAATTGAAAATACCTGTATATTTTTTGCCGAAGCTTCGAATTTTTCGAAGTAAATTTTGTTTGTCGAAGTCGAAGCCGAAGTTAATTAATATTCGCTTCGACTTCGAGATTCTCGAAGCTTCGCACACCCCTACATTTCATCATGTAACGCACACCATCTGTCACAACACAAACTACATTTTCATAAGGAATCTCATAATTGGTGATGGTGTCCACAAGTGCCCGTAAACATTCTGTTGCTGAAGCGTTCTGCAAAACTTTAAACTGCGCCAACAAGCAAGCTTTGCTTTGAATCAGCATGTAATGGTTTCAACAAAATAACAAAAACACACCCCTTTTCTATCAGTTGTCTCATCACAAAGAATTGCAACTTGCTGATTTTTTACATTGTCCTTGATATTATCCTCTTGTCTTTGGTTAACTTCTGGGATCCAAACACTTCTTATAGTTTCTGCCTTAGGGAGGTCTCCTCCACCTAAAACCGAATTGTAAGCATCCTAATTTTTGATAGAACAAATTAATATTAGGCTATGTTGGTTGACAAAGTGTGATACATATCTTGAAAATAACCCAAATCAAACATTTATATCTCATCTATTTTTTTGATAAATTAGTAAATAATCAAAAGTGTTAAAAATAACACTATTTTGTCATTAGGAAAATAAAATCGGAAAATAATTGTCCCTTATTTACTTTTGATTTTTAAATAATAAAGGAATTTGTTTTAAAAATCTTCAAAATGGTTACCTTTCACATATTTATCCATCCAACATCGCATAGAAGGATGATCTAGTTTTTCAATGGGAATATTGGCTTCCATAAATGTTTTCGTGGTATCCATAATGGTATTTTGGTTTCTTTTTCTTTGATCAGCTGACTGCTTAACGCATGCTTTGTGCTGTAAACTATTTTATTTCAAATTTTTGATTGGATGAAGTCTCTTACTATCTCATTGGTTGAAATGGTCACGTGATTACGGACATTGAGACTGTAATCACGAGTAGAATTTCTTATGGACCAGAAGCATGGAGTACGGACTTACGGATACAGAGTCTGGGCCTTAACGAGAAACGCAAAGTTAATATTATCTAACGATCTGATGGAAGTGATGTCATCAGGAAGCCAAAGATATGAGTGTAGAGAGATCTCACTCTAGCTTAGACATGGCATTGTTTTTGGCTTCTAATTCTTTAAATACTTGCCTTGGGTGCCCAATATGGCTGTTGTAGTAGCCAGTTTTAACACTTTTTAAAGCAAGTCTTTGGTTGAAATAAATAAATTTTCTTTTGAAACTTGAAAGAAAATTATTTTGTTTCAGTTGGTACTATTTTTATTTTTTTGTTCAAGTCTTAGAATGGCTGCTAATGTCAGCAATGTTTTATTATTTATTCGCGTTTAAATGGCCAAATCGTCAATTTCGCGAATAGATTTAATTTTGTTTTATTTCGCATCAATATTTTCACTCAAAACTGCCACAGTGATTTTTAATTATGTTTCTATGGCAATTTTAGCGTGCTAAGTAAAAGTTTGCAAAAACACAACTCGCAAAATATCGGTGTCTCTATGTTTACTAGAAATATTATTTTAACCATGAACATTTACTTTTATAAGCATTCAAAATGAAATTGAAATAAATGTCACTGTAAGATAATTTCTATGAGGGAGAATAAAAGGTATTGGACAAATAAATACAAAAATAACATTACAAATGTACAAAAGCTGTTTAATATTTTCAATACTGTAATTTGAAAGACTACAAGTACTGCTTAGCCTGTGTAAGCTGCATTTGCCTCAATGCACAATAAGTTTTGGTTTGCTTATAAAAACAATGCTTGTCCATTTTTTGTGTTGGTGCTGTTTGATATTTACTGATAATTCTAGATAATATTTTAATTTAATTTCGACCTTATCAGAAGCACATTAATAAAATATCTTATCAATATTATACCATCCAAAATAATAAAGTAATAGCTGGGCAAAATTTAAAGTCACATTGATAATTTAAATACAATTTTTAAGTCATTGATTACTTATCTTGAGAGGCATCCAGAGCAAGGTCATATAATGTAGATGTGATCAATGTAAAAGTCCATATATGGGCTGGGATTGCCAAAATGATCAAAGATTTGTATAAGAGGGAGCCATATTTAATGTTTTTCAAGAGGAATTAAAGGTACACCTTCATATACGAACCCACCACTTCCTTATTGATTGACCTGACGATCCTTCAATTCATCAACTCCCATTTCCTTGACAAACATTAATTTTAAATAAAATGCACCGGTATGATCATATGCTTGATTCTCTCATATCTCTTAGTGAAGGTGCTTGAACGTTTTATTACATTGACAGTAGTGCCATGATATAATCTTACCCTGAATTATTTTTACCTTTCTATATGAACACACTAATATCCCTTAAATAGCTATAAGTGCAGTAATAGTTAAAATGTAACAGCATCAAACATATTACAAAATGTTTTTATTCAAACACAATTTAAATGCTCTTGGTGGAAAGCAATGATTATTCCGCAAATTATAAATGGTTAATAAGTTAGGATTAAGCTGGTTAAATTAGCCGAGAACTTTCAGGATTCACATTTCATCAAATTCTGTACTTTCTTCTGGAAACTCTCCGACTGTAACATGTGCGGGCTTTACAAAACCACCATACTTGGGTTGACAGCTGAAGTACCTTTTACCACTTACTCTGCGGAAGAAGAGTAACATATATTATAGCATGTATATTAAATTTTATTGAATTTATTTAATCAAGTCTTAGTGATATTTATTAATCTTTATCTATTTAGCAATCGTGTCTGAGATTTCAGTGAAGATATAAAACAATTGTGTTCAAATATGATCAAAATCTACAATAAATTATAAAATTCTATTCATATTATTAATATTGCAATTTCTATATAATAAGACAGTTTAAAAACACTGTACAATAATGTAAAGTAATTGCTAGTAAAGGAAGCAACACCTGCAAGATTCACCCACCCAGCAAGAGCTACTCCATTCAAGGTCATTATGACTGCCACACATCCAACTTGATCTACCAACTTCAATGTAATTTTTGTGAGGCTGAATATATTAGACTCACAACAGGACCTCTGAGAAAATGCATGGACAATCGCTGTTTCTATACCGACCACAAAGATCTATATAAACCAGTTCCTTCCCATGTTAACACCCACAATAAGGACTTTGACTCCTTCTACACCACCAGAGTACTCTGAGCATTCCCTACAGCCACTTGTGATAACAATAAACTCGGGCAATGGGAACTTGCACATCAATAGGTAACCAATCCAGACAAGTCCCTATTTAAATCTGATACATAATAATAATAGTTATAATACTTTTTTTAAATTATTATATTTTATTTATCTTTTAAATTAATTTATTGTCATTATTTTTAGTATATATTAGGGATGTGCGAGTATTTGAATTTTCGAATAATTAACGGGCGAATATTCGATTCGAAACTACGAATAGTTAAGTCATGAATCTCTTTAAAACCCTATCCAGACTCTTTTTAAGTTTACGACAGCAGAAATATAATCTCTAAGTTGACCATTTAAACATTCTACGTGCAATTTTCCAATTAAAATTTTTGTCAATAACTTATTACAAAATTTCTAAATTTTGATTTAGGTGAAACCTGTTGTATAAAAAAATGTATCAATGGTTCCTTTCAATTTCCTAAAATTTTGTTTTAAATTCAATCTTTTTTTTCAGTTACATATTTTAATAATTATTCTTGAAGAATGTAGTTCCATAGTATAACTTATCTTTATTTGTGTTTTTCCAATGTGTGTCTTCAAATGATAAAGAAATATTTCCGAAAATTAATAACAATGTGTAAATATGGAAGTGTAGTGGTTTAAGAAGAGAAGAAATGACAAGAGAAGTGTGTTTCTATCTAGGCCTAACCTAACTATCCTTTCAGGTTGGCTTCCTTCACTATCAATTACTTTACATCACTGTACAGTGTTTCTACACTGTCCTATTATATATTTCCAAGCCATTAGGCTCTGATTAATTTCATTATCATGAGTTGTAGATTAAAACTTTCTTAGAAATATCTTTGTTCTAGGTAATTTACTACCAATATTTCATTCATGGTATAATCTATTCTTGAAAATAATAAGATATTTGTTGAAAATTATTCACAAATAAAAGTAAAAAACCTATACACAAACATTTCAAAATTTTTATGCCATAGTGTGTTCAATCTTATAATTCTTGAGGAAGATACGATGTCATGTGGCATTTAATTTTTAAATGTGAGTGAAAAATGGTTTCTTATTTATAGTTGTGCTCATTTTCTATTATCTATCCAGGTTTATTTAAGAACATTAATTTAGTATATCATGCTTGTCACTTTATCATGCAATAAAAAAACAACTACACCAAATGTCAACACTTACTTGACAATGAACAAAGGATAGAAGGGCAAGGCATACATATTTAAGAGAAAAATGCAATATTTTATTAGCACCGTGTCTTACAACCCGTTCAGGATATAAACTTATGTACTAATTATTACACTAATGTATTCAGGGGTGAGAAAGGTTATATTTAAATGAAGTGTATCCACATTTGCATGAACAATCAATGACAAAACTAACCTCAGTACACCCGACCGAGATTCAAACATTGATCTCCCCGTCATTGGCAATCTAGTCTAACAAGATATTGACGTGTTGGACCAAGCCGCCATTGAAGTATCTATAAAGGCTTTAAAGTTACAAGTTAAAACACATCTCAGCAATTTTTGAGCACAACTGGCCTGTTACTATGGATAATTAATGTGATCTGTTTTGTTGTGGCACTAGGAAGAAACTTTTTTACCAAAAGAAATAAAATATTCCTACAGTAGAAATATAGAGTTTAATTTTCTTCATGCGGTGATATCAACATTTGTTGAATATCTGTCATGAACATAGCAGCATTATATGAGAAACCTTTTTAAATGAAGAGAAAAAATTGTCATTAAATTCCAAATATCAACATGTAAGGAAAATTAAACTCTTTACGTTTCTACTGGAAAAATATGTAATTCACCCCAACCTTAAGGATTATGTTTTTATGGTAAGTGTGCAGGCCCTGCCTTTCTATTTATCAAAGCTATAACATTTAGTCAACTTACGAGCCATCGTTTTTCCCCAGGGGCTCATCATACTTGATACCAATCCACCACCCAGCTGCAAATTCTACTTGACCTGGAACATAAAACATGCAGAGCCAATCAGTAAAAAAAACAAAACAGGGTGTGTACTGAGTTGGAAAAACACAAACTGGTGACTTTGTAACCTTGTTACAACAAGTAAACAATTAAAGGTTGTTTCACTCACCACCCTGGCACCAGTTGACTCGACTCAGCAAGACTGCGACTCTACAACACATCGTTGCACTGTCTAATACTTAAACGAATCCAAGCCCGTGGTTCATTCCCTGTCGTGAGTACCGAGCCGTACCCAAAGAAAAAAGAATGATATGCATGAGTGCATTGCACTCTATTGGCTGTGTTCCGTAAATTCAAAAGAACTGTTCTTTCCACACACGCCTGGAGAGGCATGGACGCATGCTATCCCTTACCCTTCTCTCCCTCATATTGTTCCCGTGCCTTGAGAACACGTGGTAGATTCATAGGATATGTAATGGGTAGGATTCTGTGATGTAGTCACATATTACTCTTTGACTTCAATGTGAGCAACGTTGTCATAAGCTGATTAATGTTAAAGTATTCTCAATTCCCTTTGGACTTGATTTTTAAACTTATTCAAAATTATTGTTTCTGGACTTATAAAATTTAAACTTATTGATTATTAGCATGAAATTCACATCTGGTGGATTTAGTATATTTGGGCTCCTAAAGCCATGGAAATATTTTAATTCTTTGCATGATTAGTTCAAACTGTATGTACTATCTTTTCATTATGATCTCTTTGGGGGACATTTTTCGTCGGCTCTACTTATTTCAACATTTTGTAAGTTTAAAATCATCTTGTTATTTATTGGGAGATTCTTTGATGTTGTTGGTAATGTTTAAAGTTTATTGTTTGTTAGTTAAAGATGGGGCCGCGAGTCGGCATGATTGTACTGTAGACTTCGCTTTAATAACTAAACGCTTGAGCAAGCCGTTTGGTGAAGTTGTTATCAAAATTAAAGTTTGATGTTTTAGAGGATGATTTCAAATAAAGTCCTGTTCAGTTGGGAGGACGATAATTTAACAGAGCTATATTGTTATTGTTTAAACTAATTGAGAGCTGCCAAAAAGGGCTATTAGATAATTATTTTGCATTTATAAGATTGTACCCCTGATTAGTTATTAATGCCTAGGATCTTTGATTTACCTGTAAATTAAAATTATGAGGGCGAGAGTAAGAGTCTTGTAAGTGTCTAATGTTGATTATCTATAGTTTTGATTGGTGCAAGACAGCCCTGCCAACTTGTCACATTGGAACTTCTCTCATCTTGTACAACGCTGTTTTGCCTTTAATTACTTTCTATGGTTCATAAAACCTATGTGTGACAATTAATGCATGTTCATTTCAAACTGATTTTCAGCGCCTAATGCTTTGAGCTGTCCCACTTGTCTTATCAAGCGAGATGTATAAGTTTGTTACTCAAATAAAATAACTATTGTTACCATCCCCGACTGTTATTTCTGAGTGATGATGGGGGAGTTACAACATTTTTGGGGACTTTTTTGTACCATAAATTCCACCGGTAAACGAACGCTAACCTTGTCCTTGGTACCAAGGTAAAATCAATCAGGCAACTTGCAGCTAGTGCATGGCATTATGGGTAGTGGGTGGCGCGACTTTTGATGTGTTTGCATTGTTACGATGCACAGGAAATTCAAATAAAAATATTTTCTTGACGCTATCATCAAAATATTGAAAATTTGTGACTTCACATTTTTTTTTACCCTTTTTGCAATTAGTGATTTTTTGTGACACAGTAGACACCCTGAAATATTATACATTTAACTAGAATTTAAATAAACACTATCTTTACAAGCTCCTAGCCCAAGTGGAGCTATAGGTGCTCACATCACACTTATAAAGAATTTCTATAACATCCTGTGTTTTTTCACATTACATCTGGACTTAACTCCTCAGTTATCAGGATTTGAACCAGTCTCAAATCTTTCGGCAACGTTCAAGGCCTACATTAAAATTTAATCACTATTAATAATATAACTATTCTTCAAAATTTTGTTCCAATAGAAGTGAGCTTAGAGTAATGGGTTTTTTTTTAAATAAAATTTAAGATAATAGGATTGACACCTTGACAAGAGACCTTTGACTTAGTGCACTAAAACAAGCTATCTAGATAGGTTCATCCTGTGCTTAGCATATTCAACAATTTTAGTTTAAAGCAAAGGATGTAATGAAATTGTGAGCTAACTAGTAGCTATCAAAAACATAATAAATTAGTAATAGTCAGGACTAAAAAGAAACAGTTTTTATAGTATTTAAATAGTGTCAATAAATTTTGAATTAATTTAAACAAACCTCATCCAAAGTCAGGTCCAATGAGGCATTGTTCCAATACTTAGCACCGCAGCTTACTACCCGTTTGGGTTATACCCTTATGTACTAATCATGCCAATGGGTTATGAATTTGAAAGGTCGAATAACAAGGAAGTGAACCCGCATTTGTGTGGAGGGAGAGTGGAAAATCATTGAGGAAAAACCACCCCCAGTTCACCTGACCAAGATTCGAACTTTGATCTCCCGTCCTGGCAGACTCTCTCAACAGGAAACTAGTGTGTTAGCCAACTATGCCACTGAGGTGGGTGGCATTGTTCTGAAGGGGCCATTAACAGATTCACTTCAGATGTAAATTAAAAGTTTTATTCAAACTTAAAACTACAAAAATAAGTAATCTCATGCTGTAATTAGAATTAAGGAATTATTAATTTTAAGGTTTCCTCCATGATATTAAAAGTCAGTTTGGGGTTAGGGTCCTGCATCTCTTTGTCTGTTTCTGCCCTTGAAAGACGGTGATCAACCACCTTTTAAACTTTGTTTCATATCTCAATGTGATTGATAGTTCATGTAGTGCAGTAGCAGATGCAAAGTGATTTAAGTGCAGGATCACATATGTTCAGTGGGAGTGTGATATCAATGAGTTTGAGATGTTATTTTGTATAGAAAATATTTATCAAATCTGCTAGGTTCCTCCTGTTCTTACCAACAAACATGACAGTGCCTCGCCGTGTAGGGAAACCGGGGACACGAGTTTCACACCTGCTGTTGAGAGCTATCGCCTTTGCCGCCATCTCTTCTGCTTCTTCCTCCTTCTTCTGCTGCTCCAAACGTTGCTTCGTCTCTTCTTCATTGTACTTGCCCAGCTTATTCTTCAGCAGGAATGCCTTCACTGTGTCTATGAAACAGTTAGCAATCATCTCATTACTAAGTATTACTTAATATGCCGCAGAATTCCTTAAACAGCTTTGATTTAAATAAAGTAATAAGAGTTTGACCAAATATTGTGTATAGGAATATTTTGTTCTAGCATGTGCTTGAATAACAACAAAACATGAACATACGTTTTTCAATAAATATGAATTTAAAAATGAATGTTCTAAGAGAAAGTAAAGGGTTTTTTAAATATAGCTATACATATTAATTAACTTGGTTAATATTTGGTATTTATATTCTTGAAGAAGTGTTAAAGTGTCCAAATTCACGAGCAATTTTAACAGCATCGTTTAGTAATTTACCCATTTAAAGAGTTGTTTTTCCACAAGTTGTTTATTGGCGAGGTAGATATGCTACTGGTACCGAGGTTCGAAAGATTTGAAAAATGTATTTTCATTCTTCATTATTTTTTAAATTTGTTGTTGTTTCTAGTCTTTTAGAAAGCGGAGGGTGAAGCCAGGAGTTAAGAGTGTTGATAAAATTGCTCATGAAAATGGATCCTCAGCTTACAGTTGGTGTGATGTTATAGTTTGTTTTTTAAACAATTGTTCAACTTTCGTTTCAAAACTTTTGTTTTTTAAATCTTCAATCCAAACACCAGTGCCCATATGAACTGTGATTAATGTGATTGAAAACACAAACATATATTTAATATAATAATCTTACATTCCCATATAAGATAGTTGAGATCATTTTTAACTAGAGATGCAACTTCACTATTTTATGAATCTGAATCTTCATTTTACCTCCGGATCTAGAGTTCGGATTTTGGAAAAAACTGACGAGAAAAAGAGGAAAAGGAAATATAATAGGGCCTAGAACAATAGAGAAGATAAATGTTATATTTTTATTATAATGCATTCATGATAACATGCATACATTCAATTAAGTGTTAAATTAATGGCCTGGGGTCTGGTTTTTTTTACTTAATTTTATTTATTTGAGGAATTTAATGTGCACTTTCTGAACCGATAGATTATATCAGTACACAAGAATTTCAATGAGCGAGCTTGAAAGGGCCAAACAATTTTGCCGAGAAAGGTATTTTCACATACTTTCCAAGGGTTATTTTACATGCCACAATTGACATAGGAATGAAAGCTTTACTTCCCTCCAAAAGATGCTGCAGATCTTTATTGCCCAAGGAAAAAACCGTCAACCCCAAATGGGTTAAGACCAACATACATCAGATCCTGAGGCATTTGGTTATAAAGTTTGTTATAAATGATATTGGTGCTGAGCCACCAATAATTAGGAAAGAGCTTTAAAACTAATTCCAATTCAAACAAAATTTTAAGTTATTTTTTCCAAATCTGGAGTCTGATATTTTCTCGAATCCTGGAGTCTCCTTAAAGATTCAAGGCTTTAAGAGTTCTATTCTTACTTTTAACAAACACAATTTTGTGACTCAATACATTTATTTTTCTAACCACATTTTATAAAGGCCGAAATAAATAATATAGGTTGGTTACCTGATTTTTTAGAATACTCTTCCTCAGAGAGTGTAAATTTCTCAACACTGGCTGTATCTCCCAAAGCATGTTGTATCAAGAAATTATCAACCACCTAATAAAATTCAAATGATTAAGACTATTGAACATGTAGCCAATTAAGCTATAAGTTCAATCAGATAGATTTTGATGAGATGGTTTAATATAATTGATTAAATGAGTGTTAGGAAAGGGATTCAAACTTGAACTCTTTGTCACAGTAGCAGCAAACAATAAAAGATGAATAAGACATTTAGTCTGTATCCAGTGATCCAGGTGATTTTCATTTAATTTATGAGTCAGCAATAAGGAAACATAATATAATATGGAAGAAATCAACGCTATACAGTTAAAATATATATAACTTATTTATATATATGAAAGGTGAAGCTTGGAGGGTGAATGAGTGTAATTACAAAGATTATATTCAATTAGATTGAAAAATAACACCTGGACATAAAGCTTTGCTTTCTTCCATCTTGATTCGCTTGAAATGTACAATGTATTTGTAGGCCTACTATTGGTGGCATAAAAACCATAACTGAGTCATCAGTGGCTGTGATATCAAAGCTAGCTCTTAGTAACAATGATATTCACACATCTATCACATACTCTCTCTTAAAATATTAGTGAAAAATGACCCTGAGCATGGAGTGATCCCTGAATATCTCAGTGGTAGTGCAGTGGCACACTAAGACAAATATCCTGGGTATAATTCCTATGTCCATGTGTAATTATTTAATTTATTCAGATAATACAATATATTGATAAAGACTGTATATTGAACTTGATCATTTATGAAGAGGCTTGTTTTCAATACCCTACCAAACACGACTAAAATACGCATTTTATTCTGTGTAGGCTAGTTCACAGCTTTACATTAATTTTAAAGTTAGACATAAACAAAGTCAGATAGCGTCCATTCTAGTGTAAAGCTTTGCAAAGTCTTTCAAAATAAAATCTTAGGGAATGTAAGGGAAGTACGGGGCCCCACTTCTGATCCTTTTCAATTATAATTTTATAACATGATTTATAAATATTTAAGTATTACTTAAAATTACCACGCTGGTAGTGACAGATTATATGATAGGTATTTTTAAGTTTGTTAATAAAACAATATTTTAAAATAATTCCATACGTGCTTTTCGTATATACGTGAAAAACATTGAGAAGGCTTAATATAGTCCAAGCCCCCCAAAATATAAAAAGGGGGAATGAGGCTCCCCAACCTCTTTGTTCTGTAGTCCCTGGGTAAGTGCCAGAAACAGTAACTCTCTTGATAATATATAAGAAATGTTTATTCAACTGTTTGACATTTAATAACTCATTTCTTTCAATCCAAATAAAACAGGATATGTCACAGAAAGTTCCCATAACACCTTTTCTACTGCAGCAATTTCCAGAACCTTCAGTCAGAATATGAATCCTGACCTCATTAGTTAAACCAAACGAGCAACTCAGATTTCTCAAAAGAGAATCAATGAGCCCAGTGAGTATTTTGGAAGCTATGAAAGTAGCGCCCTTCGCCTAAACACAAGACTCCTCCTACATCAAACTAAGTCAGCAAGCAATTGTCTGCGCTAGTTAACCAAAAGGAACCTAATTAGTAACCACACAGTTTTAATCATTTTAACCGCTTACATTTCTACTGTATTTGAATTTGCCGCCTTCCTATAATAATAATAATAATAATATTAATAATAATAAATTTATTAAGTAAACATAAAGCTATAATCTCAACCAGCAATGTGACCCGACCCGAGACATGCCACGATCCCCAAATGGGGTCGCAACTACCAGGATGTGAACTAGTGGTCTAGTGCAATAGTTCACTTAGCCATCAGCATGAGAAATTATTGTATTTGTAACTGAAAAGGTGACGTGTCAGTCTTCCCGAGTGGCGAGAGGAATTTGTACCCTCCTGACAAAGGTAGCCACAGATTTCATGCTTGAATGTGTCAGGTCAAGATGCAACCCGCATCAAAAAAGAGCTTCGAATTCACCAAGTCGGCAAAGTCGTTAAAATAATTCAGCCCTCTCAAACATTTTTATTCTGATGTAGATAAATTTCACCCTGCTTAGATTGTTTTATGATGATTATATTTCATATTTTGAGTAGAACAACATTTTTCCAGATATTTTGGGGAAATTTATGAAATTCCCAACTCTCTCCTGTTTTTCTTGACGACTTCATAATTCCGGCTAATTCCCATTTTACCAGAGGGTAGACACCCTAAGACTATCGAGAGATGCTTTTTTATTTTTCTATAATATGAAGGGTAATATCTAATATTAAAGCCATTCTTTTAATTAGAAGACTCAGATTAGGATAAATGGCGCCTCTAAACAAGTGGTCCTCAAACTATCTTTGCTCACGGCACACTACCATTTAAATTAATTGAGAAATTACACCTGGACTGAGGAGTCAAACCTGGGAGCTGTGGCTTAGTGTGCCAATGCTCATTGCTGAGCTGTACAGGAGTTTTCCAGTGCTCAGAGTCATTCTTCACTCAAAGTCCAAGGCTGAGTTTGTGCTAGATGTGTGGATTTATGAGCGACCAATAATATTACGAGCTATTACATACCACAGCCATCTGCGACTGGAGGGCTATGATTATATAAAATACTATTATTAGTGAGGCGTTCTCATGGCACACTGAACATCTAGGTTGGTGACACTAAGGGTGACCCTCAAATGAGCAGAAAGACTTGAGCTCAGTTGAAAATGGAGTGTGTGTGTGTGTGTCTCTCATCTATCCAACCACAAAATTGAACTTTTGTGTTAAAAAATGACTTTGAACTCTAATTAATTACCCTGAAACTCTTTGATTGTAGGCCTACACCATTAAATTCACAGGAAAATAAATCTACTAAGGCTTTCAAACATTATCCTCTTATTTGTTTTTTTTTTAAATAATTTTAAATGGAACTAAGCTACTTTTATTTTTATTTTTTTTATCAAAAATAAAATAATGTCCAAGATTTTATGTCACAACCTTTGAAGAGCACTGTTCAAAATTTATGAGTTCAGTGCTGCTTCTCATGATAAAAGAAACATTTATCACAAATGTTGCTTTCATTATAATAGTCATTGCTAATTCCTTTACTCACTTATGACAAGAATAATTAATATTGGTAAACCAATACTGTAAATATAATAAAATTGTATCTATGTTGTTTGTAAAAAAAAAACTGTGTACACTTTCCGTCCCTTGAATTTAGCCACACTAGACTGTTACCTAGGTTTACATGTTTTTATATTTGGTTATGGATGTATCTTATTCCTTCACTAAGTTAATACCTGATCTTGAAATATTAAAAGATATATTATAAAGAATTTTAGTCACAAACATTAAATTAGTAAGCTAACAGCTTACAGTTTTTTTTTAAAATGGGAATATTTTAAGAAATGTTTCATGGCCACTTACATGCATCCTCATCCCATCATCAATTGGGTATGATCCAAGCAAAGCCTTGTCATCTGTGAGTTTGCACACCAACTTGTTGTCTTTATCATAAACTTCAATCTGCATGGTCGAGGCCGCTCCGCCGGTTACCATTTCTAATTTTCCCTGAAAATCAAAGAGAAATTGATTAGGATAAAAATATTTACTTTAATGTACAGTATACCAAACCCTTCCTTCACCTCTGACAAGATATCTTGTGAATGTGGGGAATGCCAGGCCTCCACAGTGGTTCGGATTCCACATTAAACTGTAGGTCCTTCATTTGATCTCACAATCACCCTACCATTACACATTAGCGTAAGTGCGTACAACCCGAACGGGTAGATAAGACGCGGTGCTAATAATAATAATAATAGAACACGGGAATTAACCAAAAGGCCCCATATCTTATTTATTTTTATTTCACTAACTTAAGGATGTATTTAGCATGCACTTTTTGAACCAATTAAGTATAAATATCAGCACATTACTTATAAAATAACTTTAATCTAGAAATGACACAGCCCCCAACCTTTATGATACATTTTTAGGCTAGTATCAAACATGGGACCCTTGGCTTAATGTGTTTACACGCTAATGACTCAGCTAAGGCCTTGGACTCTCTTATGGGCTGTCCACGGGGGAGGGAGTAATTCTTTGTATGCCCAAATGTGATGAGGAGGCGCGGAATCATGATGCGTTACGTCACATTACAATTTTAAGCGTATCGGGCAACGTGTGTTAATAAATCCGAATATTATAAATGTGTGTAAAATACATGCCTTTAAATCTTCTATTGTTATTCCCTTTTGAAATCGTCTTTCAACCAAAGTTGTCACATCTTGACTTGTTGATACAGACACATTCACATAATCTTGTGTCAAAACTTTATATTGATTGGCCATAGGAATAGACTAAGATAAAAATACGCCAAAATCAAGGATAATTTAAAGTAAACTTCAAAATACCAAACAAAACGTTCACAAATTTCAAAAATTAATTTACAAGCGTACAGAACTTTTCCACAGTTACAGAGAGTTTATTATAGCAGAAAACAAGCCCTTTTCTACGAATGAAACACACTAAGCGCAGGCTTACAACAATATAACTTTCTCACCAGATAACACAAATCATAGTTTAGGGAGTAGTATAAAAAGTTAAAACGCCACTCCTATGTTAGCAAGTAGAACCACGAAACTAGCGCTCGTAGTTTTTGCGCTTAGAACTAAAATTTCAAGCGGGAAATTTGAATGTACAGGGAGAAGGTATTGAAGATATTTATTTTTAAGCTCTCATTTCAGAAAAATGGGGATTGTAACATCTGATAATTTTTATTAAATTGGTGATTGAGATATTACACTTATCACTGGGGAGAGTTTCAGGATATTTTATATTCTTTTTTAACTTTCATTTTATGGAGGGAGGATTTTAATTAGATTTAGTTTTTTCTTGCAATATTACTACCTGTTTGGGTGAAGATATACATTTTAACCACACTAATATGGTGGTTGAATTTATAGAAAAGGTACCCTCATTTGTAAGGAGGTATTGGGAAACCATTGGGGTGTAAGGTGGGGTGTCAGAATTCAAAACCTGACCATCCCATTAGCAAACCAGAGTAGTTGGACGGATTTGGGATATTATAAATATGACTAATAAAATCAAGCTATCACGATGTAAACCTTAATAAACTCGCCTTTTGATATATCAACTGTTATCGACCAAGTGGTTTTGACCAAGTTGAAGCGCAAAAACTATTTTAGAGCTGTCATTTGTCATTCGTAAACACCAAAAATGGCGATGGAGCAAGATTTGATTTGAGTGGCTATAAGTGAATTAAAATGTAATGACACTGACATTTTATCCAAAGGGTTAATTGAACAATGTAGGCCTATAAAATCTAACACATATCCAAATTCACTCTTGCTTTTATCCACAAAACTTCATGAAGTCCATTTTCGATCTACTTTGTGCAGTGAAGTGTATTCATTTGTTATATTAATAAACACGTTTTCCACACAAAAACGTTTCACAAATGGTATTGTGTTAGGGGCTCTCGCTACAATAAGAACAGTTACAAAAATTAAGTATATATAATAATAATGGAAAACCACTAATAATATAAGTTTGGGTTTATTTAGTATAACCCGCCTAGATGGCATAGTTAGACAATGCACTAGTTCCGTATTGAGCTAGATTGCCGAGGATAGGGAGATCAAGGTTCGAATCTCGGTCGGGTGAACTGGGGGAGGATGGTGGTTCCTAAATGATTTCCCGCTCTCCCTCAACACAAATATGGGTTAACTTCCTCTAAATTTAACCTTCCCAATTCTTGACCTATTATCGTAATTAATAGGCCTACTTAAGCTTATAACCCGAACGGGTATTAAGACGCGGTGTTCATCCAAAAATGATAACATTCAAATGAGATGTCTAATTTGTGTGTTTTCATAAAAACGTAAAAAAAAAACATAGTTTGGTTAGTTGGCCTACAATAAATCTATCCCTATTTCATTTTATTCATAAATGATCATAAACTTAAGTAATAAGAGCAAATAATAATTATAATGAATAATTAACACAAATACACAATATTTGTTTTAAAAAATCCAAAAACTTAACTGAAAAGAATTGTTGATCATGGCGCACAAATTCTCGGGTCATTGGTCGTAACTGTTAAGTCTGGTCAAGGATACCAAAAAGAGCTCTGATATTGTCTTAGTAATAAACATTGTGTTCACATTAATACCAAGTCAACCGCTGTGGTGATAAACATCGATACCAGGTCAACTGCGAAAACACACCTAACCTATTTTAACTGATTTGTGAAAACAATCTTCAGTTTCAACATGACCAAATTCAATCTCTAACTTAATGTAGATTCATATGAATCAAGCTTGCATAATAGGTTATTTTGTGCGACGTCTATTTAGAGTTGAATTAATATATCGATAATTCTTAAATTTAATAAGATATTTATATATAAATTGTCCAAACAGACACATTTCTCTATTTATTACTTAGCACGGTGTCTTACTACCCATTCGGGTTATACACTTAAGTACTAATTATGCTAATAGGTTAGGAATTGGAAAGGTTGGATTTAGAGGATGTGAACTCCCATTTGCATGGAGGGAAAGTGGAAAACCATGTAGGAAAACCTACCCCTCGACCGAGATTCGAACCTAGATCTCTCCNCCCCCAGTTCACCCGACCAAGATTTGAACCTCAAACTCCCCGTCCTTGGCAGTCTAAGCTCAACAAGAAATGAGCACGTTTGCTAACAACACCACCAAGGCGGGTAACATGTTTCTAAAACCTCATTTTAATATAAAGTGGTTGAAGGTTACATGAATAACAGTAAAGACATATCTAAAAATTTTAGAAACTCAACATTTATTTCAATTCCAAGAATGATAATTATTTATTTTGAGGCAAAATGTATTTATCATCTGTTTTATTAAATTTTATCATTTATTTTATTTTTAAAAGCCTTATTAGAATATCTTTTCAATTGTGTTTTAGAATATACCACATAGTTTATGTACACAATACAAATAACAGCAGAAATAATTATACTGTATTATCACTTAATTTTTAAAGTTTAAAAATGATTTTAAAATAAGGGCTAGAATGTGAGCTTTAGGCTATATTTGAAAACACTTCCATCATCTTTGTTAATCAAGCTGTTAGATAATAGGCTAGACAATACAGGTCTGACAACTCCTGACGCGAGTTAACGGTGGCCAAAATTTTAAATAGAGCTCTAGTATTAATGTCTTGAAATATAGGCATAGTGGGCAATCTCTCATGAAGAGTCTTTATTATTTAACTTTTTTTACATTAAGTTTATTTTTTACTCTACTCTAATAGTTTATTCTTTTATTACTCCTTACCAAATAAATATGAATATTTGAATATTTTTTCGTTAGTGTTTTTACACTATAAAAATAAGTTATATTGTTATTTATTGAACTTTATGTAGTGAAATTACTTAGAAAATGTTTTATCATACTTATTGTTACCAATATTTCATTTTAATCCAGTAAATCAAGTTATAATACAACTTAAAATTCAATTACTTAGGAGTTTTTACAAATAAATATTGTTTTATTTCATATATAAATGTAATAATTGACCATAAATCAAGTATTTTAGCTGTCAATATTTTAATTGGCAAAGCTTCAAAGTCGGAGCTAACACATGTATTGAAGCCAAGTCGAAGCTTCACACACCCCTATTAAACAATCTAATAATTAACATTTTTCATTTAGCGACCCTAAATAAAGTTTGCTGTTCAACAAGTTTTTAATGTCGATTGTCTTTTTCTACAGAATTTTAATATATTATTTTGTATTTGAAAAATCTTTTGAACGAAATTGAATATTTATTTAAATCTACTAGCCTCTTTGGGTCTATCGTAAATATATTCATTTATAATTATTGTTATATTAATGGCTTTATCTGAATAGTCTCAATAATCTTTGGAAGGATTCTTGAGTTATATACTTAATGAATTCACTCTCTCCACACACTTCCTATCGAAGGATGAAGACTGCATCGGTCAATTTGAACAGCAATGAGCCTAGCTACAACCTTGGGACAGCAGTCAGTGCTACCTCTTACCAATAATTTTAGAAACCTATGTCGAACTCTATCAAACCTAATGAACTCCACTAATGAAAATAAATATTCACCTGCCAATAAGCAATCTGGTACATTTGGTCGTAATAAATGGTAGGCATAGATTGATTAGTCAATTTTTTGAAATAATCAACATTTAGTATTAAATGTGTCTGCTTTAGTGATGAAAAAAGTCATCACAACGTGAACCCTCAAGTGAGCTATACAGAATAATAGTTGTCATTTGCAAATCAAACACTGCACCAAGGATGTGTCGATGAAGTATTGCTTAAGTCCTTGGGCCCAATGGCGTGTGAGGGGTGCATCAGCATCTTTGGTGACAATTCGAACAGATCTACACTTAATGTTAAGTTTATCTAGGCTGGATTTCCGGTGAAAGAGAAGCCGAAGTTTGTATTCTAGTCAGACGTATTGAGATCTATATTTTTTCTTAATGGTATCCCATTCTACCTTCACAAAACTGCAGGTATATTTCTAACAAATTCTAAAGTTTTCATAAATAATCTGAGAGTGTAATTAAATGTGTGTAGTTTGGGCAGCTAATTTAACAGTGCTATTAAACCACACGGCCTCAATTGGAAAGCATGTTTGTGTAAACATTGTATATTGTGAGCGGTTAATGACAGAATGAATGTTACGTGGTTATGATGATTCAACAAACAAACTAACTTAAGGAGCTGACCATAAAGGGTGGAGTCAGCATTCCTTAGCTAGAAACCATGCCAGTGCTCCAGTTAAAATTGGAGGTTTAGAGCCCTTCGCGGCTAACTACAAAAGGTAGTAATCTAGGAGATCACGCTGCCTGCTATAAGGCCATGCGGGCTAGGTTGTCGGGTTCGACAAGTACCAGTTGGGGCTGCTGCTTGAGCCCAAGGAACCAGGTTTGACAACCGTGCAGAGAACACCTAGCAGTCAAGCTTCATAACACCTCGTTCAGTCACTCACTTCTCTTTATTCTCTAAGTTCTTCACTTTAACTTCACTTTTAACATCACATTTGTAATAACATTTTAGTATTAATAAAGCTTCTAAAAGCCAAGTCTAATGTCAATCACGAACCCACACAAGTATTCATATCACCTCCCCCCTATCCTTAGCTAAGGACATCCTGACAGACTTTAGGCCCACACACGATTGAACATACGGAAAGGGGGGTGGGAAGGGTGAACGCTATAAAAATATACTGCTTGTCAAAAGATGTAGAACATATTATTTGACAAACAAAAAAAAAGTAGAAAGAACGAAAATCCTCGAAGACCGCACTTTCACGTGTGAAAGCCGATTATTACTGCTCTCTGCACATGTTCAGCTAAGCTAAGCGAAACTAGGGATGGGTTCTATGTGTGTGCGTCAGGTCGAAACCTATTTACTTTATGATGCGTAATAGTTTGAAAGAAAGATACAACTCTATTAGAGTAGGGTGGGGCAACTCCAAGCAGACTGAAGAAGAAAGAATGCTGGAGCCACCCCACTGAGTGGCAGTAAGCAGAGGAAGCAGAAGTGAGGGTAAAACCTGTGATAGTATAGTGCAGGATGCATCCTTCGTTACCAGAGATTATGATTTTACACATATCCCCGGTATTGTGGGTGGCTTACGGGAAATGTTAGGAATTTAATTAGAGCCCCAGGAAAGTTGTCACCTAGATATTAAAAAAAAACTGTTATGCTGTATGTGTTTAAAATGATCCTATCGAGGAACGCTTTAAGTTACTGTTGAAACAGTACCAGGAATGGGTCATTTTTAAGCCTGCGATACTTGCTTGACCAGTTCCAGAGCTGTTGAACCTTGTGTATTAGATGGGGTGGAAGGCAGCGCAGTGTGTGTGTGTGTTGTGTTTAATTTGTTGATCCCCTCCAGCCCCTAAAAAGGGACAGTATATGGTTCGATGAGCCTTGTGACGCTGAACAAATCACCCGGTGACAAGGACTCGGCCTACAGGGCCAACCCCGCTGAACTTCTCCAAGTTCTAGCTACCCGTATGCAAGATGCTCTGAAGATTGTTACATCAATCTACACACACACAGATGCTCCTCCAATCTGTGTCAGAACACCACAGAACCGAGCCAGTGAGGAGAACCCCAAGCCGTGCTTACAATCTGCCCACACCCTGCTTTCTCAAGGAGCGCAGTCAAATCCCCAACCACCAAGAACACTACTAATGGCTCAGAAGTGCTCCACCATCCCGACCAAGCTTTGCTACACTTTAGTCACCTTGCTCAGAAAAGGGTAAATTTGAGTCTCACCGCGAGACCGTAATTTGCAGTGAGGACTTACACTGCTGAGTAGCTAAGCGGGGCCGAGTCCAACAACACAACCTCCACGCCAGTAGGCCCCCAGCCACCAAGAAACAAATATCACTATCCTTGGGATTCTTTACCAAGAGCGGAACTTCTTGTTCATCTGGCCATCCCACCTCTCTTTGAAGTCTTTGCACCCACTTCCAGGATATTCTCCCAAACTAGCTGTCTGCTACATAGTGTTAAGGCAAGTTCTCAAGTGTCATTTTCAATTATAATGAAAGGGATTTTTAAAACACATATCAATGATCATGATGAGACTGATCATCTTAACGTTTTATTTATTTCAATGGTGCTGTATACGATATAAATGCTAACTGCAGTTTGTGAAATATGTGTGCAGTTACTGCCCGAGTTAGAAAATATCTTTAATAAAAATAAGCGTATATATGCATTGAGGATTCCCAATAGAAGATCGCAGTGTAATGTCGAATTATTTTATAGTTAATTGTTGTGTATATAGTTTTGTATAGTCTTGAACCATTTGTACTGTTAAGCCAAAATTGTATTATGTATTGTAATATCCTTATCAAATCCAAATGACTCCCACAGCCAAGTATATTGTTTGAACAGCCCAATTCGAGCCAAGTCTCATGAGATTAGTGACAAAATAAATCAATAAAACCAACTAAATCTTCACATTAAAAGAAAAATTAATTCAGTAATTTTCATACATGTTCTCAAGGTTAATTTTATTTTAATTTTCCAATAATGATCAAAGAAAAGGAAAAAAAAAGTCCAACTCCTTTTCACTTTTAATGAAAGACTTAAATAATGATTAAGTCTAATGAAATGATTGTTCTAATGTTCATTTTGTATTCATTTTCAATAACTCATTGAAATTGATTAATGGAAAATGACACGTGGGAATTGACATTTAGCTTTCACAATGTCCAGAGCATCCAATCGAATGTTTTTAGTAACTTTTATAACTGTCAGGCTCTTCGTTAATAGGTATAATTTTATGCCATTATTTAAAATAAATAGTATAATTATATGACACACTCTTTATACAATATGCTGCCATCTCTTGTCCAATTCTGAACTATATTTTATTTTAGTTATATGGGATGTGTAATAATTTACATTACCTGTTATACTAGTTCTGTTTGCATCACCTGAAACAAGTAGTACAATTTGTACTTTCTAGCGTTCGTGTCGCAGGAGGAAGTTCACTCCCTGGATGTTCGTGTCGCCTTCACAGCTGTAACCTTTCTCCCTAAAAAACCCCTTGGCAGAAAATAATTGCCTTTTCTGCTCCATATCTCGAGTGGGAGTTAAGAGTGGCAGGTTTGGTACTAAAGACGAATCAAAAGGGCACAATTTTTGAACTATAGCGGCTCCAGATAGAAAACACCCTGAGCAAAGCTACATTGGCTAGCCATAAGTACATACTACACTAGCTAGACAAAATAAGCTGTTACAAATTGTGTTTTAATGTGATTTTGTTGAAACTTTAAATAATTTGTGTGTATATTTTATAATTCTTGTGTACTTATATAGTGTAAGTGTAGTTCATATAGTATATTTATCAAGAACCTATATAATGGCTGCATCATCTTCTAAGAGGGTTTATTGACATCCTTTGAGAGGACAGGCTAGGGACTTTGAAATATAATCTAATATAATGATCACTTAAAAAAACCACAAAGAATTATTCAAATATAATGTAGGTGAATGTATGAGTGAAGCCACAGGCGTGTCTTTAAGTAGCCTAAAAAGATTTTTGAGGGAAGATAAATGTTCCCTTGTTTCTAATAGAAACATGACTTTTTTTACTCCGAAAGGGAAGTGTAAGAAGCGTAGTAAAATAATATTTATAGACGAGATCACGACGGCATCAATTCGTAGAAAGGTCCATAAATTTTATGCCGTAGGAAAAACTGGGCCGGAACTTAAGACATCGCAATCAGCTCTTAAAAGTGATGATATAATAGATTGCAGTAAAGAGTATTTGTAAAAAAAAGCTTGGGCTTTAAGTGTAAAGAATGTCAATCAAAAAGGAAACCTTTTGATGGAAAGCCTTGAAATAATGGCATATAGAGCCAAGTACACATGTGAAATTCGTGAACTTAGGAGTATAAATGTGGACTAGTGTAGTTTTACAAATGACCTATTCAAATAGTCTATATACTGGCACTTACATGTCTAAAAACAAAACCCCATTCATAAGCAGACCTTGGTATGATAAGGAATAAAGGCATCTTCTAAGATAATCAGTTAAAATATATCCCTTACTAAAGGAGTGGTCAACCCATGAAAATATATTTGGTGGGGAGGTTGAGCGAGGGAAGAATTGGTTACAGTAGTGCGTCAAATTATTTGTAACAGTTTACTGGCCCTAGCTTAGAAAAGGTTGGCCAACCCTGCCTTACTACATCCAGTACCCTCAATCTGACCTCAATAAGTTGCGTTTATACTATGTAAAGCTTTTCAAACTAATGTAATTGACATTTTCTTCTGCGTTTTTTCTTCTTATTTAATTAAATCATTTGCAATTCAAAAGTGTAATCATATAAATAGAGAAGATAAGGAAGAATGAAATTGTATACTCATCTATCTTTCAAGTTTGGAAATTTTACTAGCACTTGTATAGTAATGTTATACTGTTTCCATATGTATCTCGGTAATTAGACCCTTATTAAGACTTCTAACAACCAAATACATCAACTTTATTTAAAAGTAAGGAAAAATCTGCAAAATTTAAATATTTTTATTGATTAAATTTAAATAATTTTCCACAAACAATATTTTTTAAAACAACGTACTTGAAAAAATAAATCCACTCTACACATTTACAATATATGAATATTTATAAAATGTATCAATAATTTTAAAGTAGCTGGTAGCTTACATAGATGTTTCATGGTTTCAACTAATTTTGTCAAATTCTGTGTTGCTAAATTTCAATCCTAAAATCTTGTTTATTTTTTCCATTTCTGCCCCACTAAACTTAAGAACAGCAGCTATAGCATTCAACATAGGTTGTTTAGCATAAATATCATTTGATAAAAGATAGCTTAAAACCACATTTTTCAGGTACTCAAGATTCGCACCCTCCCGGGACTGGGAACGTTGTAAACTGAAACACATTATTCACAATATGAAAACCAATGGCCAAGTATGAAAATTTGAAGTTAAATAAAAAACATAACAAAGCAAATAAAGCTACTTCTATTTATATTGAGAATACCAATATTATGATAAATATTAAATTAAGAAAAAGATCAAATTAATTTTTAAAATAGCCTAATGGTAAAGGCAGTAGAAAAAGTAGCAATTTTAGCAAAATTTACAAGCCCAACAAATATGATATGATAGATCCATTTTTTTTTATTGTCGCATTGTGTTCAGGCTATACACATATTTAATGAAATGAAACAAATAGCCGAAACTATTATTAATGCATTTTAGTGGGGATATTCCCTCTTAGATATCATATTCTGAAAATTGAAAAATGTCACCTGGACACGGGAATCGAACCCGGGACCTTCAGCTTATTACGCCAATGCTCTTACCACTGAGCTATCCAGGATTCGTCCCATGCCCATGGTCATTCTTATAGCATTTATATGCTATATGCATATATTTATATGCTATATGCATATATTTATATGCTATATGCATACATATATTCTTAGTTTTTCTTTCCTGGACAGCAGGCAAGATGTCAAAAACTTACTGACCGAGTAATAGCATTGCCTGGCTGTATTATTTTCCTAATTTCCAATCTAATATTGTTATTGCTAGTAAAAATTGTTCCTAAATATTTAAACTCGTTAACTACGCCAAAGTAATCTCTAAAGTATTGTCCCCAATACTGTGTTCTCTGTGTGATCATATACTTAAGTTTTCTCAGCTTTCATTTCTAAACCTATTTCTTTACTCTTAAGAATAATTTATAGTTTGAAAATATGTCACAAAACAATAACATAATTAGTTTCCCCTTTGAATATACACTTTGATTCAGCTAAGAAGGAACTATTTTGGCAGTTATGAAAGTTAATAAAACGATTTTCATAAATTTATTTATAATCATATGATATGCAACTGTCTCTTTTCAAATATCTATGAATTAATACTAGTAAATAAATAAAATGTTATCAATGAAAACCTACCTGAATTCTTGTTAAACTACCCATCTGCTTTGATTATTTGTTTTATTTAATGAAATATCAAATAAACATATGCACTTTTTCAATTAAAAAGATTAGTCGTACAATGCTTGAGTAACATTTAAATGATTTTTCAAAGATCCCAACTTTTACAAATATGATATGATACAATAGAAAATAAACAATTTATCACACTTACATGGTCACTTGTTCCTGAAGTTTATTCGCTTTTTCCTCTTTCTCAAAAGCCACCTTTTGCAGTTCCCTTAGTGAACTTTCCAGCTGATGCCTTGATCGACGTTGGTTCGAGATCTCCACGTCTCGTCGGGCGAGCTCGTGGACATAGTGCAACATGTGAGGACTTTCGCCCCCTCCACCCCGAACTACCCCTCCAAACTGGGACAAGCTGCTCATAACATCGTCCACCACCTCTGCACCATCCTAAAATTATAATAACTCAGTTGTGTAGTCAGAAGAATTAACAAAAGTTTTCAGTTCAGTTGGAATAAGAATAGGAAAAAATTGCTGCTTTCTTATGGGAATAACCTAAAACTATTAAAATTTATATAATTTATCTTGCAGGTTCATAACACAAATGTGGTTATCAGCGACTCCTGTAAAAATGAAACATGCAAATATAAGATGTTAAAAATGACCGATGATGGGATAAATGTACAAGTCAGTACTTAGTGTTGAAAATAAATAGTTACCGTAACATGTTTATCTTGAAGACTATTGTTTTTGTTGTCTGGAAGAAACATTTGAAAGGTGGACTTTAGAGTCTTAAGCTCCTGCTCTTTCTCTTCCAAAAGAACCAATGAGCGTTCACGTTGCTTTTGTAGTTGCTGCTCTAACTGTGACAAGTGACTAAGGTTTTGTGATTCACATGCCATCAGTTCTTCTTTGTGCCTCATTCTTTCAGCTTTCAGCATCTATAAATATTGGTAAATAGTAATATTAATTAATACTGTTTGCAAAAAAATTGTTAACTTTTTGAGTAAATAGTGTTTGGCATGTCATTAATTGGTTGATACTTGCATTGGTGGGCATGCAGACTAAACATCAAACTCGTCTAGTACAAGTCACTGGTGACATAGAGGTCAACATTTGAATTCAAGCTGGGTTTACCGAGTGTAAATTTTAATACATGGTTTCTAACTATTATTTCAAAATATGTGCTTACATTCTTTCTAAATTTATCTTCTTTAATCCTACCCCATTACTGTTATTAATTATGTGGTTAGTCTGGCAAGGTAGTTGGATGCGGCGTACAAAAAAACATTGAATACATATTTGGTTACTACCCAATTAGAGTTCCTAGACATTCCATATTTTAAGGATATGTCTTGTTTTTTGGTCTCTTAATATATGAAAGTAATGAAAGATTAATGTAGAATTTGTTGATTCTAAATATTTTAAATTTATTTATCAAAGATGCACAGAATGTTCCCAGACAACATGATAAAATTTGTGCTTACTAATATAAAGAGTGATATAAAGGCTTGAAAAATATGTGATCTTACAATTTCTTAAAAAATTTGTAAGTTGTGCAATATCAAACAAAAAATTATCCCGGAGTTTGAAAAATCCCACCCTTAACGAGGTCTTAGGCAAATCTTATGACAGTAGTGTAGAATTTTCAAAAAGTATTTGTGAATATAGTTCAAAATGATGTTTGATTCATGTTAATAAATTAAAAATGTAATGTAAAACCCAAATGACAGTGAAGTTGCTCTAAATAATGTGATCAAACTATTATCTTTTTTATCCAAGAACATGCAATCAAATGTTTTTAACTCAAAAACACACCACAAGAGAATATCACTATGTATGTGACATTAATAACACTGGTAGAGGTAATGTTTTAAAAACTTTTAATTATTTCAATTTCCATTTAGTTAGTGAAATTCTCTTTTATTTTTTCAATAATTAGCAAACTACCTTAATCCAACACCTTAGCTTAGTAGGTAGCATGTTTGTCTACTGAGCTAAGGGTCCCCGATTTGATTCCAAGTATGGCCGATAAATTTATTATTGGTGAAATGTGGGTTTAACCTTTCACAGTGATTAATTAACAGTCAGGTACTGGATGTTGTGCTTGTCCTAGTCTTAAGACAGATTATAAGACATATGAAGCTACGACAGGCCTAGAAAGCTGGTGGTGGAAAATATATGGCTTGAATAAAAAAGTGACCCAGGCCACAGGATGGAAATAGTAATGGAGGTAAAATAAAAGCTAATTAGCTGACTTGTATATTTTTTTAAGTTTGTACAAAATTCACACCTGACTTTCAGAAGCAATACACATCAACATATGTTTAAAATCATACCGTTTCATTTGGAACACTGCCTGGAACTAATACTTACTTTCTGTTCATGCTCAATCCTCTGTGAACATTCTTTCTCACTATCACTAAGCTGAGCATTTAAGATGGAAATTCTATCTTTTAACGTTTTTACTTGACTTCTCAAAGCTACCAGTTCAGTCCCATGTTCCTTTGAGCTGAAATGATAATATATACATAATATTATGAATGGCAGAAATTTAAAATTATCTTGAGTCCTCCACCATTCTAAATCAGGTGTTTTTGTATGTAGACCCTAATACTTAGATCCAATAATTCAGTTTTACAGTAAGACAAGAGTTCAATTTATAACAGGTCCAAATAATAATTTTAAAAAAACCCACAGCTCCTCCCGACAACCTAGCCTAAGGTTAAAGCACCATATATAGTGAACTCTCAACTTTACATAATAATAATAATAAACTACAATAATAATTTTTGTCATGGTTGTTATGGTTATGAGTGTGGTTGTTATGGTTGCTGTTGTTATAATAATAATTATTATTATTATTATTTCATTAGTGTAAATTAATGTGGAAATTTAAAAACTTTTACAAATAGCAAATTTTCTAATATGTGTATTTAAGATTTAGTTATAATATTTGTAAATAAAATAAATATTGGGATTAGGATTGGTAGATAAAATAATAGTTTGTATTAAAAAATAAGATTCATAAAAAGTAGTTTTGCACCATCTCTTAAAGGATGATAGTGATAATGATGGTGATAGTAATAATAATGAAGTCGGCACCATTTTTCCAAACAAACCTAATCTCAGCCAATATACTTAATAGTACACACTCAACTTTACAAGCGGAAATCATATTAACTGGCTAAGAAGGGCCCTTAAATAGTGATCTTCCTTAGGACCCAGGCCATAGAATCAAACAAGACTAGACTCAGAGATGACTTCTCTAACCACCTAGTTAGAGGGACAATAAAAAAACAATTATATTGCGTTTACCTTGAATTTATTGGTTTGGAAAGTGTCTGCTTTCGATACAACTCAAACTCTTGTTTTAATTTTTGATATTCTTCTTGACATGTTGCATGTTCATTATTTTGCTCCGTACAAAATAAGTCATTAATTTTAAATAAGCCTGAGAAAATAGTTCAAACATTTAAATTATTTTATTTTAAATGTATTGCACTTTTTTTTAAGTCTCCAACTTAAAGAATTAGTTCAATGGGAATAAACTACTGTACAAAAAAAAAATCAAACCATTTAATAGAGCCTGATTTAGATAATATTTAATTTTAGCCTGTCCAGATCTCTTGATCAGAAATTGTGGAAACCAATAATCAATATAAATAATACAGGATGTATATTTGTTTGTATGTTTGTGGGTTTATGTGTAGGTATTTTTATTGCAAAATCAAGAAACCTATAAAGCTAAAATCACACTAATGAATAAAAATGAAATTTTGTCAGTGTTTTTAAATCATTTTAGAAAACATTCTAAATTTAAATAAGTAAGGAGCAGTAATAATTATGGTTAAGACTTTTTTATGGTTATAATAGAAAGGTGAAAGGATATTATACTAAAGAAATTAATAAAAAGTTAAAAATTATTAACAAGTTAAAATTAAATATATTTTAATATTGAGAAACAAGTCAAGCTGCGCTTTCGATAAGCATTAAAATATATGAGATAAAAATAAAAAGATTAAAAATATTCATGACATAGCATAATTATCAAGTCAAATGGTGACCATAATTCAGAAAAATATATACATGAAAAAATATTAAAATAATTAACATCAGAAATGAATTGAGGACAACATACAATTAAAATTCAAACAATGAAGATGGCTAAGTTAAATGGAGTACACATGTGAAAGTATATAGAGATACAGGTAATACAAATAATGTGAATTAAGGCTGAAAACGCAACAAGCTATTAAAAAATGTCCAGTGTTTAAGTGAAGAAACAAAGTCTTAAACTTTATTTCAGTCCCGTTACTCAGTGGGCAAGTTTCAGCGTTTAGAAGCCAATTAAACTTTGGCCGACATGTTTCGGTACATACGTACCATATTCATGGCACTGTAAAGTGAAATTATAGACTATTAAAACCAAATAGGGGAATAGAAATAATATTGAAGGAGAAGTTAAATGAAACCGTGAGAAAATAAAGACATCTAGAAAGTAAACAAACAAACTTACCAAGGTCGTCGTGCGAGAACACAGTTAATGTTATGAACTAAATGTTGAGACTGAATGAGTGTGTGGTTAAACCCGACTGAAGAGAGTAAAAAACAAAAGACTGTCGGTATGTTGCCATGGCAATGAAGGTATACGTGATCATGGTGTAAACATGATGGTGGGGAAAGACAAAAAATAATTAAAGTGAAATAAGATAAAAACACGGATGGCTAGATATATGGAAATGAAAATAGGGAAGGAATGGTAAACAAATCTTCTCGACACCAGCTCGATCGGGTCATTGACTACGCTAGAAGGAAGAGCAGGGAAACCAGAGGTTATAGGATTTTAATATTTTTGGGGAGATGAGTTAATTAGTTTACTAGAATTTGGTTGGATTGTTGTAATTGTTCGTTGATGATAGATTTATTTTGAATTATAGCAGCTTGTATAAAAAAAATTTCAGCAGTGTTTAATTTGGTGCCTTTGTGAGCGATGTGGAGGGGTACCATGCATTGTTCTAGAGGTTTAGGTTGATGGTTGGAATATTTGAGATGACCAACAAATTTTAATTTGGTCCTAATGTGTATGGAATTTGAGATATGCTCTTTATAACGGACTTTAAAGTTTCACCCAGTCTGGCCAATGTAGAAGCTATTACATTCACACATAAGTTTGTAAACACCATTTTTGTTAAATTTATCATTTTTGTTTAGATTGCTATTGCTAAGATTTTTCTTTAGAGTGTTGTTGGTGGAGAAAGCGATGTTACTCAAACAAGTGCAAGCCACTGTATAATTTTATAACACACACATGAAATTAAAACACAGGGACCCGCCTCGGTGGCGTAGTTAGCTTACATGCTAGTTTCGTCTTGAACTGGACTGCCGAGAACGGGAAGATCGAGGTTTGAATCATGCTCAGGTGGAATGTTTTTTTTTCCTAAATAGTTTTCCACTCTCCCTCCAAGCAAATGCAGGTTCACTTCTTATATATTCAACCTTCCCAATTCCTAAATCATTAGTATAATTAGTACTTAAGCATATAACCCAAATGGGTAGTAAGAAACAATGCTTAGTATTATTAAAACACAAGGTTTGCAGTGGTATTACTCGCAAAGCTGTGGACAAATGCTAGTTTAAAATAAATCTTATTCATACTTTTCAGTTTTATGGTTTTATTTTAATTTGTCACCACATACCTTGAATGTCAACAGGTTTCTCAGACCGCTCAATGGCCAAAAGCAACTGTTTTTTAAGTTGCATAATCTGGTCCAACAAGCATTGCACATCCTGACTCAAGTCGGTTTCACTTTTCCCCTTAAGGTCTTTCTCAAGGTCAGGAAGAGAGAGTTTGTTCGAAACAACAGTGCATTCATTTATCTCCAAAAGAGCAAGCTGATCCTTTAGTTTTTGTATAGAAGTTTGGTCATGCTGTCGAAGCCTGTCATAAGTGCCAACTGTCTCTGACAGTTCAGCCAAGCGAGCTTCCAAGTTTGCCACACGTTCCTCATGCACTGCTGCCAACTTACGAGCACCCTCTTTTGCATCAGTTGCCCGTTTCTGTTCCTAAACAAGCAAGAACATATGATCAAAAATCACTTGCTGGTTTTCAAAACTTTATGATCATTTTCAAACTTATCCCACAAAAATAGTACTTTATTTTTTTTAAGTTTTCAATGTGCACTTTCTGGACCGAGTGATTATACCCGTAAACCAGAATTTCTATGAGCGAGAGCATGAGGGTCTACATTTTTCCAGGAAAGATATTTTCACGTGCCTTCCAGGGTTCTTTTACATGCCGCAATTGTCATGGGACTGTCAGCTTTACTTCTCCTCCAAAGTAAGTTATGCTAAAGATGTTTATCGCTCAAGAAAAATCCAGTGACCCTGGCTGAGTTTGAACCAATGAAAAACAGGTTATGAGGCGAGCTTTTTAGCCCCGGGGTCAACAAAAATGGAAATAATGTAATGTGTCGACACACATCCAATACAATGTTTAGTGTTTTCATTTTTTTATGATAAAATTTAGATAATATTTGAAGATAATATTTTGGTAAAATTGTTTTACTGTAGTTTAGATTCTAAACTATGGTAAAATTCTTTTACTCTAGTTTAAATTCTAAACTAAAAATATTAAATTTAAAAAATTAATTTGTTCAGGGCCGGGTGTCTGTGGCAAGAACTAGTATTTAATTATACTGAGTCCACACTTATATAATATCCTAGTATCGTATCGACGCATATCTTGCAGCAATTTGCCATGGCTTTGTTTAGAAAAATCTTTATTACAATTTGGAACAATCATTTATATTCTAGAAGATAGAAAATATTTGTTTTTAATGGTTTTTAAAAGAACTGGAAATAGTACATTGATAAGACCATGAGCCCAGTAGATATACAAGACTGCCAAAAATTTGGAAAAACTGCCCCAAACCCTTAATTTTCCACTTAAATGAATATGGATTCACATTAGTACAAAATCATAAACGAGGAAATTAGGAAATCATACCAGTTTGTAAAATTTTTCAAATCCTAAATTCTGGAATATCCTCTATGGATTCTAGATTCTTAGGTCACATCCCTTGCAACATACTAAACTTTTGTAGTACCTGCAGAATAGCAGCCTGATGTTGAACCTTCAAATTAGACATCTCTTCCTGTAGCTCCAGCAATAATGGTGGAGGTTCCTTAGCTTTGTTCTCTGTCCTCTTTAGTTTCCTGTGGGTGGCCTCCAACTCGTTGTGGAGGTCCCTCAATCTCTTCTCGTAATGATCTTTCAGACTGCCCAGAGACTCGGCCTCAGCCACTCTCACACTCAGATCCTCGACCTGAGACTCCAAGTGCTCTTTAGCTCGACGCTCGTCGCCCAACAACTTCTGCAACTCCCTGCCAATATTAAAAATTGTAAGAAGATAAATAGAGAATAAATAATATATTTTTAGACTTGTTTTATGAATATTTTAAGCTAAAACCCCTCAAATTGATCAGAATAAATTAAGATAGGCCTTATGTTGTGCAGTTTGCACCCTTAATTTTTTGGTAAGGAAAATAATAAAGCATGTAGTTAATTTAAATATAATGAAATATTTGATAAAATATCAGTGTTTATATTTACTTAGCATTTTGCAAATTATATGCCATATCTAAAATACAGTCAAACACTAATTATCATATATAACATCTAGCTTTCAATAATACAAAATAGTGAAAGTATTATTTTTTAATTTGGAATCAACCGGTGCAGACAATTACTAAAGAGTTGTAACTTGTTATAAGGTATAGTAAGATTAGAGTAGGAAGAACTGTAATGCTGAGATCCAATCAACTTAATGTTGATTTAACTTTCATGTAAGGTTCACTTAATGTAAAAATAGTAGTATATGATCAGGATTCCCGTAATATAACTCGAACAAAACACAATAGAGTTGGACTGTATGAAAACAAAATGTTCTCTAAAATAAAACACAAGCATTTAGGGCTGATTAGGCTGTAAGTACTTGCAAAAGAAGTTTTACTGGATGTACAGAATAATGTAATAAGAGGCTACAACATTTAAGAGTCCGCGAGACGCGAAAAAATTATACTAAAGAAGTGGTCGGCATACCATAAACCAAGAAATGAAGTATTAAATAGCCCTACTGGCATAGCTTTTAACATTATTAGCCGAGCTAGAACAATTAGTCTTTCCATTTAACATGAAAGTTGTCCCTTGTATGACTCATAAGTTAAGTGAATGTTAAGTTAACTAAATCGTGATTGCTTAAATTTAAATAACACAAGGAGAACCTTTATGTAATGTTACGTGAACATTAAGTGAATGTTAAGTTTATCGTGATTCTGACCTAATCAGCAGTTACAAAATTATTATTATTATTAGCACCGCGTCTTACTACTCATTCGGGTTATACGCACTTATGCTAATGTGTAATGGTAGGGTGATTGTGAGATGAAATGGAGGACCTACAGTTTAACATGGGAATCCCAACTATGGTGGAAGCCTGGAATTCCTCACATTCACAAGTTGTGATTAAGACACGTCTTGTCAGAGGTGAAGGAAGGGTTTGGCAATCAGATAAATCTTTGACGGGACAAGGGATTGTACCCCGGACCCCCAACACCTTACCCCTAGACCACCAGGTCTCCTTGGCAGTTACTAAAGTCCCCAAAACTAATTTTATATATTCATGCTTCAAATCATGTGATCTTCGGTTGTCATTTTTGATAGATATTATCAATACATCAATAAAATAATACAAATAATATAAATTCTTCTTACCAGAATTCTACTAGGTACCTTATTAATATATCATAATAAACCAACTTTATTTGTAATCTCATGGGTTTGGTAGGTGATTTTCAACCTTTTTCAACACTGAACAAGGCACTAAAATTGTCAAGGCAGACCATCAATTTTAAAGTAGAGGTTTTTATCATTTAAAAATTAATATTAAGATTGTGTTTAAAGTTCAATAGCTTAAATTCTAATAATAGTGATATTTTTTAAAATTGATCATGGATTTAATTAAAAAGGATTTATTTTTACTTCTAAATTACTTATATTGAGTCTTTTTTTATCTTCTCCCAAACTCCCACAGCACACCTCTTGAATCTTCATGACACACCAATGTCATCGGTTGGAACATTGGTTGAAAAATGCTGAATTAGGTATACTGAAACCTTGTTAATAACCCTGATAGTGAAATCAGTTGATTTAAAAATGAGTGAAAACTACTTCAACTTCTATTTTATGCAATTAAATGAGATTGGTTACACAATATTTTGAGAATAAGAGTTGTTTATAAAACTGGTGAATAATTTTAGATTACAATATTAGCTTTTATAAACATGGCTTACTTGATCATAGCACCATGGTTATTTTGGTCTTTATCTCTTTCATGCCTCTCAATTATTAGTCTTGATTTTAAATCATCCATTTCAGATTGACGTAGATAAGATGATTGTGAGAGTTTTTCTTGAAGCTCTTTGATAAATTTTTCTTGCTGCAAATTATGAACTTTTTCAACATTACCAATGATTTTGTTAAAACCATTATATTAAATTGGTTTTAAAATTAGCATTTTCAACCAAGGCTGTGAGTCAGGAGTCTTGAGCAATTTTGGGTGAGTCGGAGTAAGTAGAAATGTTTAGCTTCAAAATATAAACTTATTATATTACAACAATAAATAGTAAATATATCACTAACTTTTATTTTTTATAAACAATGTTGGTAATTTTGTTTAACAAATTTGTTCAAATATAAATTACCATGTCAAAGAAGCTTATCATGAAGTCATCTGTATTTGAGCATTTTACTGCAGTAAATTTGTTATTACCAATTAATATACTTTAACTATTATTGAAGGAGTTGGAGTTGAAGGCTTGGCGTCCTAACTCCACAGCCCTGTTTTCAACACGCCATGCATCACTATTGGCCTAAGCCTAATAATGATATATGTAATGTCTTGTTGAAGGTTTGGCTTATAAAATTAGAACTGGAATTGAAAATGTATGATTGTAAAATAAGTCTAAGCTCCCAATAAAATGTTTATATGCTACCGAATGCTTGGGTAATCCATTAACTAACATTAATTTAAAGATTAGGATGATACATTTTGAAGAAATGTACACACTGTTCATCCTAGGAAAAACAACAGTTTTACCTATATTGATTGTCCTATGACTATGTTTTATAGCCTACAGTTTACACCAGGGGTCACCAAATGGTGAACCACAGTCCAAATTCGGACCGCAAACACATTTTTAACGGACTTAGATGAGAGAGTGATAACAGAAGAAATGATAGGCTACTATATCAGTGGGCGGATGGTAGACTGTTTTAAAGGAAAAATATATTCTAGTTCCGAATACTCTTCAATGAGAGAAAATCTGGATTAGACATTTGTGTGGTGGAAAAAACACAGAACTAAAAACCTAAGCCATAAAAGTGTCTACGACGTTTGGCTCGACATGTGTGTGTATGAGGCAGGATTCCTGAAGATAAACTTCATAATGAATAAGTTCAGATCTCAACTCACAGATGCCCGCCTTCACGACTTAATGAGAATCAGTTGGACCAACCCCACTCCAGAGTTCAGGCAGGTTGTTCAAAGTAAAAAATGTAATTTCTCACATTGAACATAGACATAAATTAAATTTCATGACATAGTAATATGCTTTGAATTGTAATCTACAATTTTTCATATTACTTGTAAATTGACAAACCAGAATTAAAAAGTTTTTTAAAAATAGTTTTGTACTTTAATTACCAGGAATACATTGTTTTGCTTTTTGTAAATAAATAAAATAACTAAAAGTAAATAAAATCAGGATTTTGAATTGGGGACACCTTGTCTACACCATAGTGGAATTGAAAATTAAAATATATTAGCTTGCCACCTTTCAGTGACAACAGAGTGTACGAAAATCATTCACCTAGAGAAAGAATGGTGGTGGGGAAGGGAGGATGAAAAACACCCAGAGTGCACCTGGTTGGTTGTACCAACTCTCCTAGTAATTAGCAATAGTCCTCCTCAATAAATGAGTGGGATATGAAACAATTACGCAGGGTGTCAAAAACATGTTTTCTTTGTATAATAACTAGGGGGCGGGTTTTACCCTAAATGTCTTTTTTATTCCTATGCTTTGAAAAGTAGGCTTTTGAGGTATAAGTTTATTTTCGATGATTGCGAAGATAATACGATAACTTTTATAGTGCGTATAAATGCCTATTTCGTGGTTTAGTGCCTATTTTACAAATGGTAGCCTTAAAGTGCCTTTTCCTATCTCGTTGTTCTTCCCACCCTCTTTTTTTCTTTCTAAATACTTGCAGCCACCCGCACCCCCCTCCCCTCCTTCACTCATTAAGTTACTCCACGTGGATACTCGTGATGGGTAGGAAAAACCCATGTGTCCAGTGGTCTGATAGGTTCAGACTGGTCAGTCCGGCAACAAAGATTTTCTTATAGTGCACAACAGTGTCAGTGGTTGTGTATATTATGCTGTTGTTAGATGTGCATATCTATCTATTCATTAATATTTCTTTGTATTGGACTCAGTGTAAATTATTGAACTAGTAGAAAATGCCTAAAGATAAATCGTGTAAAAGTGATATTATTCAAACAATGGATTGGTAGTGATAAGAATTTCACAACAAATGGCAAAATAATTTTTTGTCAGCCATGTTCCAAGGAGGTAAGTTATCTTTTCAAAAGGGGAAATGAAATTACTAATTTTGAAAGTCAAGGTTTTTATTAAATATATTGTCTACTGTTTAAAAGTAAATCACGATTATTTGCTATTGTTCAAACTAAGGTTTTATTTCTTATTGAAAGATTTAAATGACAAAGTGGAAATATTTACCAAAGCGTAACATTACGATCAAAAAAAAAACACAATCTTAGTTCTTTTGTTAGGTAATGCTTTGTTAATATGTAGACTCCACATGTATTACTGGGTGAAAATTTCAATTTTTAATATTTAGGTAAAATGCGAGAAGAAGTATCACCTATAACAACACAAAAATACTGCAATACATATAAAGAATTCCGGAAAGAAAACAGGATCTCAACCATTTTTTCCTAAAGTTAATGATACCGATAAAACCCAAGAGCAATTTTCTGCTGACTTATGACTCTGCAATGGTAGCTGCAAATATTCATTGGAAGAAGCTGGAGAATCCAGATTTCAATGCTTTTCTCAACAAATATACCAACATGAAGATACCAGACAAATCAACTCCTAGGAAACACTACTTGCATTCAACCTATTTATCCGCAAGTTTTTACAATAGCAGTTTTTTCTTTTTGACATTAAGAAATATTAACTGAATTGTATTGATTTAAACTATTTACAGTAAACATTCTTTTTATTTCGTTTAAGACAGTTGAGAAAATCCGAAGAAGATATTGGAGAATCAAACATCTGGGCTACTGTTGATGAAACCACTGACCGCTGTAACAGATATGTTGCAAATGATGTTGTTGGAAAACTAAACTCTACGGGTCCTGGGAAACCTCACTTGGTTGTTTCAAAAATGCTTGAGGCAACCAACAGCTCAACAATTGCCATAGTTGTTCATGATGCTTTGCGTAAGTATATAATGTAATTGCACAAGATATACTGTGTTAATTTCACATTGTTAGTCCTGTAAAAATTATAATTATAAATAAGTTAATTTGTTTATATTAAGTGTCCTGTGGCCATCAGAAAACAACGACTAAAGGTTTTTGGTGTTGCTGACAGACAGTGCGGCCTACATGTTGAAAGCGGCTGCGAGCTTAAAAGTATTCTACACCAAGTTAATTCATGTGACTTGTCTGGTGCATGCTGTTCATAGGGTTGCAGAAGATATTAGATCACGTTTTCCAAATGTTAACGCTATTATTTCCACAGTCAAGAAAGTGTTTTTGAAAGCTCCATCACGAATCTTCTCATTTAAGGCCGCCCTGCCCAACACACCTTTGCCACCACAACCAGTGTTAAC
>CABFOW010000297.1:166406-214565 GCA_902141385.1 Timema californicum
ACCGCGTCTTACTACCCGTTCGGGTTATACGCACTTACGCTAATGTGTAATGGTAGGGTGATTGTGAGATGAAATGGAGGACCTACAGTTTAACGTGGAATCCGAACCACGGTGGAGACCTGGCATTCCTCACATTCACAAGATGTCTTGTCAGAGGTGAAGGAAGGGTTTGGTAATCAGATAAATCTTTGCCGGGACCTGGGATTGAACCCCGGCCGCCAGCATAGAAGTCCGACACCTTACCCCTAGACCACCAGGTCGCCCATTGAACAGTTGATGTGTGCCAAATAGTTTCGTATAATAACCAATATAAACAAACAACTGCCACCATTTGTTTGGAAATTGTAATAAGTGAAAGCCCATCTTCAAGTAATGCTATAAAAGGGTTATCGAAGAGGGTCATAAGTCCAATCCCCTCTTCCCTTTACATTCCTTAAGCGTTTTTTTCGGAAACATTTTGGAAAAAGTCTAGGTGTGAATTCCATTTTTGTCATTTTATTACTATAGGAGCCTACACAATAGCAAATACAAAAATCAACAAAAATGATACACAGAAATAACTAACCACCTTCAAATGGCTTCAAGAGTAATATATTATTTTAATATAATCTCAACCACTTCTTTGACAGCATGGTCTAACTGTAAAGTGTAATTCTCGCAATAGACCGGAAGTTTCTGAGGACGGGAAGATTGGTGTTCGAATCCCGGCTGGGTGTACTTAGGGTAGTTTTCTTCAAGCAGATATCCACTCTCCCTCCACACAAATGCAGTTACGCTTTCTTTAAATTTAACCATCCTCACCCCTAACAAATTAGCGTAATTAGTACGTAGGCCATAACCTGAATGGCTAGTGAGACGTGGTGCTAGAAAATAACAGTTTCTGGGTGAAGGTGTCTTAGCACCACCTTTCAATAGGTCCCTCGGCAGGACTCCCGCCCCTCGTTTTCAAAATACTTCCCCCTGCCTCTGCCTCCATTCATCCTGAACTGCTTGTTACTCGCATTTTGGGAGATTGGTTGGGTTAGACTTGACTATTCTATAAATACGGCCACATTGAGCCAGTCTCATATTAAGACTTAGACATCTCAAGTGTGTTCGAATGGAATGGGCCAGTTCATATTCAGACTTAGTACACCTCAAGTGTGTTCGAATGGAATGGGCCAGTTTCATATTCAGACTTAGTACACCTCAAGTGAGTTCGAATGGAATGGGCCAGTCTCATATTCAGACTTAGTACATCTCAAGTGTGTTCGAATGGAATGGGCCAGTTTCATATTCAGATTTAGTACACCTCAAGTGAGTTCGAATGGAATGGGCCAGTTTCATATTCAGACTTAGTACACCTCAAGTGTGTTCGAATGGAATGGCCTAGTTTCATATTCAGACTAAGTACATCTCAAGTCCGGGGCTATAATAAATACAGAATAACATCTATCTAAACTCAAATTTAATGAACCAGTTTCATATTAGAAACTGGCCCATTCCATTCGAGCTTAGGTAGGCGTCGTCCTGTAGGTTATTAATTATAGCACATCATTTGAGTCTGAATATGAAACTGGTCCTTAGACTAACTAGAAGAAGGCATTAAAACCAAACATCCTGCCACTAGTTGGGATTGAACTCGTAACCTCACTGGACCAAGTCAGACTGCGCTATACTGTATGTACGACCGACCTCATTAGTCGAAAGTATCGATGATAACGACCGGTTTGGGTTGGCCCTCGTGGTATCTTTTGTTAATCGCCAGTGTTAACGACCAGGGTCGTTACTAAAGTTCCTGTTTGGTAAACGATTTTATCGCCCACTTTACTTCTTTTCAACCAAGAACAGAATTATAAACTTTGCACCAATTTCACTCACTATTTTTTATTTGACAACGTGTCTTACTACCCGTTCGGTCTATACGCTTATATATTAAACTCGCTTTGCTCCCATTGGGTTTTCTTTGCAAGTGGATGTAAACTAATGTAATTCCAGAGCCTTTTTTTGATAGGTCTCACTGTTTATGCACAAGAGACCTACAAAGAAAGGTCCTCACCTACTTTAAAGTTGTTATGACAATTTAATTTTTTTTCGGGGCTTAAAAATCAAATTTTTTAACTTTTTGGAATCATCCCGTCGATCACAGTCTAGAATCTATAAGTTTGCCAAATTTCAATTTTCTAGCTCATCTGGAAGTGGGTAAACATTGATGTCAGTGAGTGAGTTAGCTATGTGGCTTTGTAGTATAGTGAAGTTATAGGTTAATGATTTTAGGGATAAAAAGGTCATATTTCGAGGAAGTGGACCCGCATTTGTTTGGAAGGAAAGGGAAAATCAATTTTGAAAAAAAAAACACCCTCAGTATACCCGAATGAGATTCGAAACTCTATCGCCCCATCATCGGCATTTTAGTCTACTACGAGTGCAACGCCTTAGACCACGTGACCACAAAATTGAGTATCTCACTATTAAAGCACAACTTTTTTTTTGTGCTCCACGTCTTACCACCAGGCCGGAGTATCCCAATTGTTATACTTCTTCTTAATTCAACAATCCGAAGGTTGGTTTGATGTAATTTTTATTTATCCGGAGCTGGCCATGAACTCAGCCCTTCAGCTGGTTAGTGATACCTGCACCATCTGGTAGGAATCCCATGTACTAGAGGAGTTCAGGAAATGTGGTTGTTCCCCGTTTCTTTCTATACTGAATTTCTATAAGCGAGCGGGAAAGGGCCTACTTATTTTGTCGGAAAGATATGTTCACATATTATATCCTAGGGTTATTTTACATCCCTCAATCGATATGGGACCGTCGGCTTTAGTTTCCCGAAGGAAGTTGTGCTACAGATTTTTATTGCTCAAAAAAATCCATCAACCTCGGTTGGGTTTGAACTCATAAACATCGGCTCCTGAGGCGAGCACTCTACCCCAAGATTATATTGAGATTAAGATTAAGATTATATTTATATTAATGGGGTAGAAATGATTAAGGTAGAGTTTTAAGTAAATGTACACACATTCACGTTAAAGAAAAGTGGAAACCCATTTAAGTGGAGAAATCCTATGTCATTCACGAGCTAAGTTTACCTTGATGACAGCTCGAAATGTTACTAGAAGTAATCCCTAATATATCACTACGCCAACAGCTGACATCTATCACTTTGGATGACTGTAATGAAAACAGATGGTAATATATTAATGTGATAGTTAACCACAGTAATTTAGGCCAATATTATTTATATATTTATTTGAGGTCGGACACAAAGTTTATTTATAGTTTTATTCCACTTTAAAAAATATTAACACCACTTTCACAAAAACTTCTAACTACCATAGCTTCATAATGGCGACTGACGAATCTGAGCCAAATGATTGAACATAACGGAAAACAAGTATTTTACAATGATGCAGACATGCAGTTGATTAAGATATTTTATTCAGGAAAATATTTCAAAATACGATAAAATAATCATAAAATCATTTATTGTATGTAAAAAAAATGACAATAATTTTCTCTTTTCCAAGTAAATACGATGCCTGTATTAAAAGGTATGGATGTGTGCACTATATTAAACATAATCAATAACGTTTCAAAACGAAAAATAAGTACTTTTAATTATGTTTAAAATATTGTTTCGAGTTGGATAAAAAGAAATTATTTTAAAAAATTAAATAGTATGAGAAAATTTAAGTTTACGTTATTTTAAATGTAATATATAACAGGTAGTTAAAGACATTTATAACAAAACTGTGATCTTTTACAAGTGTTGGCAACCCAAAACCTAAACATACGATTTTCGAACTGTCATACAGGTAAAAACCTATCGTGAACGGAATTATAGCTCAACCAACTTGTATCCGAACTCAGAACCTCCCGTCAACATTTATCGGACAATACTTAATACCATTTTATACCCCCCCCCCTTCCCCCGTCCCCCCACGCTTGGGATTACGCGTTCAACTACTCTAATGGGGAAGATAGAATTTAGAACAAGATTTACTGTACCTGCATTCACGTGGCCGGAATAGTGGGAAACCATTTAAGAAAAAAATACCCTAATTACACCTGGCTAGGATTTTAAACCTGAACTCCACGTCACCAGAAGACCAGAGTAAAGCCTGACGTCTAGTCCTCGTGTCCACCGCTGCAGATAATACCTAATTCAATCAAGGAAACTCGACAATTCTTTGTACAATGTTTCTAGTAGAACAATACAAATTGTCTTGGAACGGTTTTTTTTTCTCTCTTGTGATTTTATTTTTGTTTGTTTTCTTTTTAAATGACTGTACAGGCTATTAGAGGCTTATCCTAGGTTCTAATCTATACACAGGACCAACTAAACAGCACCCAGCACTCAAATTGTTATTTTTCTGCGAAGTTAATAATAAGGAGCAAAACCCACCTCGGTGGCGTAGTTAGCTAACTCACCAGTCGTGTTGAGCTAGACCACCGAGGACGGGGAGGTCGAGGTTCGAATCTCGCTCGGGTGAACTGGGTGTGCTTTTTCCTAAATGCTTTTCCACTTTCCCTCCACGCAAATGTGGGTTCACTTCCTCTACATTCAACCTTCACCAATTCCTAATCAATTAGTGTAATTAATACCTAAGTGTATAACCCAAACGGGTAGTAAGACGCGGTGCTAAAAAAAAAACTCCGCCGAATCCATCAATTTTTTTAAACACATTTTGCTCTAATTTAAGAATGATCGGACCAGCAATTTTCTTAATATTTAATATCTATGAATTCATTTAATATAGAAAGTTTGCCTACTATTATTATTATTATTATTATTAGCACCGCGTCTTACTACCCGTTCGGGTTATACGCACTTACGCTAATGTGTAATGGATAGGGTGATTGTGAGATGATATGGAGGACCTACAGTTTAACGTGGAATCCTAACCACGGTGGAGGCCTGGCATTCCCCACATTCACAAGTCTTTGCCTACTAAACTGAATGGATAGAATTATAAATATGTCATACTTTACCCAAAATAAAACACACACAAAAAAAAGTTTAGGCATAATTTATTTAACTTTAACAAATACTCTTAAACAATAGATCCCTCTCAAAGTTAAAATTACAACACTTAAATAAACACTTTAGTTGAAGTTTAGAATTAAATATGGAATAATTTATTTCGTGGCAGGTTTTGATGATACGAATATAAACTTTCTGTTGTAAAACTACAATGAAAACTGAGATAAGTGACCAAGGTCCAAATCATATTTTAGTTGTTCTGTTATCAAACTCATTTAATGTCAACAATAAACTTTGCACTGCGACTTTTGTTTGTAGTCAAAATTGTATTTGGCACGGACACAGATCACAGACATAAACACGTGCACCCGTTCTAACCCAAACTAAGCCTACACTTACAGCTGCTGCGATCTGCTCGTGCAGATGGTAGAGTTGGTGTGATCTTTGGCGGGGGCGTACCCTGATGGAGGGTTAAAGGGCCTCCCCGCCCTCTTATCAAAGACTGCAAATAATATATATCAGGATCAAAAATACCAAGGAAAACTTCAGGCTTTATATTAAAATTGTTTACTGCTGTTTACATTAAAAGTTTCCTTAAAATACTCCCAATCGTGTAGACCTGATAAAATCGTGGACACAAAATATGGTAGGATTTTGGCGTACTAAGTCAAAGGTCCCGGGGTTCGATTCCCGTGTCTAAGTGTCGTAATTATTTAAATTAATAGTTAACATATACATATTTGTTTGTTATGAATATTGATAACATTTAATTTTATTATTAGTTCCATTTTAGAGTATTGTTGATATCTATGAAACGTGACAACTGAAGCTCCAATAGCTTTGCATGTAGATATATTGAGATTGTTTTGGTAGCTTTTTTAACTGTCACTTCTATCTAAATCGAATAACTATTTATCGGTAGTATAAAAATAGTTTATATACTGTCTGATTTTCATAGAAAGCCCGCTATTTGAAAACTGAAAACTCATGTTACCACAATGGCGCGAAAAATATATTTGTGTTTACATTTTTAGTCCATTTCATTTATAATGTAAAGATAAAACGGTGATTCTTAAGAAAGTATTATTTGAAGCTTTTGATAACTTTTTAGATGAATGGGTGACCTGGTGGTCTAGGGGTAAGGTGTCGGACTTGTGTGTTGGGGGTCCGGGGTTCAATCCTCGGTCCCGGCACAGATTTATCTTATTACCAAACCCTTCCTTCACCTCTGACAAGTCATCTTGTGAATGTGGGGACTGCCAGGCCTCCACCGTGGTTCGGATTCCACGTTAAACTGTAGGTCCTCCATTTCATCTCACAATCACCCTACCATCACACATTAGCGCAAGTGCGTATAGCCCGAACGGGTAGTAAGACGCGGTGCTAATAATAATAATAATTTAGATGAATGAAATTAATTATTAATAAATCAAATAAGACATATTTCTAGAGTGCCAAACTTTAGTGACTTTAAATCAATGTTGGTGTTCCAATGTGGACTTCCTATGAAAAATCTGGTTTGGTTCTGCTACTCGTAGTTTAGAAAATAATAAAGGGATACTCAAACAGCACTCACTATCTGTTATAACTTTTGATTTTGATATAACTTTTATGTCTTTATCACTTTTAAACTTTCTTTAAATCCATGGTGACCTGGCGGTCTAGGGGTAAGGTGTCAGACTTCTATGCTGGCGGCCGGGGTTCGATCCTTGCTCCCGGCAAAGATTTATCTGATTACCAAACCCTTCCTTCACCTCTGACAAGACATCTTGTGAATGTGTGGAATGCCAGGCCTCCACCGTGGTTCGGATTCCACGTTAAACTGTAGGTCCTTCATTTCATCTCACAATCACCCTACCATTACATATTAGCGTAAGTGCGTATAACCCGAACGGGTAGTAAGACGCGGTGCTAATAATAATAATAATAATAATAATAATAATAATAATAATTTAAATCCATAATAATTTAAACGCTATGAGATAAATAGAACGGTTCGATTTTTTCCCCCCATACATTGAGAATTATTAATTTTAATATAAGTGCGACTGTTATTTAAATGTAATCAATCCATGTGTGTGTTTGTGTAAGAGCCTCCTTCAATAATATTTTTTTTTTACTTATTCATATGAAATCGCAACTAAACTCGGAACGCACGTGAGCTAAAGGTCTCGAGTTCAAAAACTTGTTTGTTGTGCCTTCTAGAATTGAGTTATTTTGTAAGTTGAGCTGATATAATCAGTTGGGTCAGAAAGTGCACGTCTAATATACATACAGTAATAATAAAATAACACATGCCAGTGTACTTGAAGGTTTGGTTTGTGTTACTTTTATGTACATTTTTGTTTCCGTTTTCGCCGAACTAACGATTGGAACAACACCATTTTTTAATTACGATTGTTTTTTTCTTTTGTTTGTTTTCAGCTGGTACGTAAATTATTTTCTTTTCTTATTCCACTAGCCACATTGCATCATGGAAGCGGCAACGGTGTTTGTAACAAAACGGTAAGCGACACTAAAACTTGTTCTTACTTTAGACATAACTGTATTTAATGAATAGCACGAAATATCCATTTTAATGTGAGCTACTTATTCCAAGCAACGTCTGGCTAACATTATGTTCCCAACTCAACTTTATCTCACCGGAAATATTATGTGAGTGGTGGCGGCAGGCACGTACAGTGGTCCCATGGCTTCTGTGGTGCTGACTCACAGCTTACAGTTGACAGCTGACAGCTTTAAAAAGTTACCAGACCAAATTACTTATCCCTACGCCGAACCAGATAATCTGCAAAAACATGTGTTTAGCAACTGTCACTTCTGACGGTCAAAATTTAGGTATATACCTAAATGTTTACTGTCAGAAGTTAGCTGTGAGCTGTCAGTCAGCACCAAAGAAGCCACGGGGCTACTGTAGCTAGCGTGAGGATGGTACTGGAAGTCGGAACGCCCCCAATAACTCCCCTAAATGTAATATAAAACTTTTTTTTAACCGCGTCTAAGTACCCTTTCGGGCTACACGCATAGCTTACATTAATTACGTTAGTGGAATATAAATTATGAAGGTAGAATTTTGGAAGGAAAGACGCTCGAATTTACGTGGAGGGAAAATGGAAAACCATTTAGGTGTCAGTACATCTAACCGGGATTCGAACTTCGATCTCCTAGTCATCAGCAACCCTATCTAATAATGACGCGTTGGACCATGCGACCACTGATGAGGTTTATTATAGTATGAGTTTGGCCGGAAGAACAGTAGAGGTTAGCTACTAATATTACTAAAACAATTTTAATATATTCATACATCAAGTCATATTACCTGCATCTGTCACTTTTGAAATATATTATCAATACCAATAGAATAACACAAATGATATTGTAAAATGTTATCAATGTTGAAAACAAAGAAATATGTTTGAATTTTCTCTAATGTTCTTCCAACTAAAGGCCTAGTTAGAATAATTAAACTACACCTTTTAAAAACATAAAAAAATGGAATATGCTACTATCAAGTCTTAAATTATCATAATACTATCTGTGGATTATTGTAACCAATGCTATACCTTGATTTTCTTACAAATTGACATTTATTTGGAGAACCTTTTATAGAATATCAACCTTTTTTTTTAGGTCAATATATCATTTCACTATATTGTAAGTTCTATTTTATAGGTAATGATATTGGATATCAAAAGTGAGAGCTGCAGATCACATGACTTTACGTATGAATACATGAAAGTGTATCTAGCAACATTTGTTATCTGTCAGATATGTTCATTCGTAAGCAAATTGAGGTGTAGGTGCAGCGTAAACGCGCGTCTTAGCAAATCAACCTAGCGGACAAGCTTATCACAGATACCCTCTTAAGCCTATCAAAACAGTTTTTTTTCTTAATGGAAGCTCTCTCTCCCACCATGCGAATGTGGGTACATTTACTCTTTATTTCAACTCCCTCATTACCACACAATTTGTTCAGCACATTTGTATTTCCTGGATGGGAAGTAATACGCAATACGGAAAAACAATTAAAAACACTTTAATAACCTTGTTTTGAACGTACTAATTATAAAAAACATATGTTTTTACAGGTGCAATACACGAGTAACTATGGCGTCCCAAATTAATGGTCATGGCATCGTGTAGTATCTATCACAATGTCACAATTCTGTAACATTAAACCGACGGATCAATCAAAGCTATGACACTTTATTGGGTTGATAGTAAAACTTTTGTTATTTTCTCGTTTGTGTGCACCTAACAGTCCTGTGAAGCCGGTTAACTAGGTCTCATTAGAACGTGCTAAAAATACATTCACACTTCCCATGTATCGCCTTGATATCATTGTTGTTTACGCTGTTGTTGTCACGGCGACATGCGATTTGTAATGCCTCTACGTGATTCGTAATTTATAATACACATCATCTTGCATGGCACTCCGGAGGGCCTACCAAACTGTTACCTAAGTGAAGGTTGATTTAGACATGCGTTTTGTTTTGTTTCCGCTTTTAATATAAAAGTTTATTAGAGTACGACTGTTTTATCTCAGAAAGAAAACAAGAACTGCCACTCCTAAAAAGGGAAAACTGTGAATTTCTGCATATAATGTAATGATATTGTTTTGGACCCCTCTCACATGTTAAAAAAAAAGTCATGGATGAAGGGTATTTTTCTTTAAAGAACTGTATATAAAATTTCCTTTTAATACTTCATCCACGGAAAATCACGCGTCTACGTTTTAACTTTTTTTTTAAAGTAAAGACCAACTATGTTGTTTTAGAAAAATGCATGTGACGGGCTGGATTCCTCTACTCAATAGGAAGCCAGCCTTCACAGCATCAGGTTGCCAGGAGTTTTTCTATTAGTTAGTTTTGAGACTGGTGACAAGGGGTCCAAGAGGTAAGGGGTAGGTAATATAAAGCAGCTTGTGCGTATGAATTCATATAATGATACACAGAAAAACAGTTCGATCCATCACACGTAATTTAACAGAAACTGTGTCATTTTATAGCACACCTTCAGTATTGAAGATGTAATCATTCAAATAAAACGTGTGCAACATAAAAAGTCTTGCTCATTTCATAATTATTACAAGCATAGTCTATAATCAGGTAACATCACCGTGTGCTAAATGCGCAGTAGGTCATGCACGCGACGTCATCATCATAAAACCCAGATATCAATAACAAAGTTGGGTGACCTGGAGGTCTAGGGGTAAGGTGCTAGACTTCTGTGCTGGGGCCTGGGTTTCAATCCTCGGTACCGGTACAGATTTATCTGATTACCAAACCCTTCCTTCACCTCTGACAAGACATCTTGTGAATGTGGGGAATGCCAGGCCTCCACCGTGGTTCGGATTCCACGTTAAACTGCAGGTCCTTCATTTCATCTCACAATCACCCTACCATTACACATTAGTGTACGTGAGTATAGCTCTAACGGGTAGTAAGACGCGGTGCTAATAATAATAATAATAATAATAATAATAATAATAATAACAACAACAACAAAGGTGCTCGACCACAGGGCAATATCTCAATAAAATACTGCACCTCTTTAATTGGTGCCGTTTCATGGGTCAATATCAAATGGCACAATATTAAAATTCCGTATCACCATAATTGGCTGCAAATCGCGGGGCATAAAATACCATATCATCATAATAGCCAACTTTAGGCATTCTAAAATTAGAAAAATTCCCAGGTGATCAAGTGACAAGGGCAACCTTGATAATAGCAGGTAGATTATTGTTAAGTTGGAGGCGATAGTTGGAGCTTGAATCGAGGATTTAGGAAATTGTATTTTTAAAGTTATTTGTAAATGGTGGGTTTCAAGTTACGGGTGTTGTTTGTTTTGACATTCACCATAATTTCGTGTAGGAAAACTAACACATTTGCAAATCGTAGATATTACAGGCTTTTTCAAGTGATCAACATAAAACATTGCCTAACCTTATTACAGTCAACTCTCGATTCTACGACCCCGGGAATAGCGTCCCTCTCGAAGTAACGACCCTTTTTTGGGGAACCGTGAACAATGTGGGGGAAAAGGTTGAAAAGTTTAAGGAAATCGGCTGTAAAATGTGTTTGTTGCATTTATTTAGGTCGCTGCGTTGCAATTATCTTTGTGAGCGCTGTATTACTAGTAACTGGGGTGGGTCAGGTATAAAAAAAGACACCACCTCATCAATGCCAGCCAATATCACTTGACTCTGTCCACCCCCTCCCACAAGCAAGACAATGTTTCCCCACGCGCGACTGCCGCTACCTCACGCGCCAGGCTTGCTTTTGCCATTGTTATTTCGATTCTCGATTTGGTTACTATTTTGGTTTGATTTTGTGAACAATTTTTGACGACCCATGCTATTGTTTAACATTGTTATTTTGATTTGGTTACGTTTTTGGTTGGATTTTGTGAACTATTTTTTATGACCCACGCTATTTTTTTTTTATTTGATACGAACTTATAATTTTGACGAAATGAGTGAAAGGAGTACCTTCTTCAAGAAATTGGTAGGTTTTATTTTATTTACTTTTTTACGTATTGTCTAAAACATGCAATTTTTTCGTATAAAGGCCAGGGGTGGAACAAAATCTGTTAAAATTCCAATAACGACCCCTTCGAAATAACGACCCTTTTCCAGGGAACCGTGAAAGGTCGTAGAATCGAGAGTTGACTGTATTATTATTAGCACCGCGTCTTACTATCCGTTCAGGTTACGATAGAGGCCTGGCATTCCCCACATTCACAAGTTGTGATTAATACACATCTTGTCAGAGGTGAACGAAGGGTTTGGCAATCAGATAAATTTGTGCCGGGACCGAGGATCGAACCCCGGACCCCCAGCACAGAAGTCTGACATCTTACCCCTAGACCACCAGGCCACCGACCCCTAATCTTCTTTAGGCTACTTGTGTATAGTAGGTAGTGACAACGATGCTATTATCAAACTTTATTAATTAAACTTTCTACACAATCTACTACAGAAGGTATCTCTCCTTTCGATGTTTGATGAGTTATTAAGGTGAAAACTTTAGGAGAGTAGGGTAAGCTGGTAATTTTTTATTTCCTGTGCAAGTCTGCGGTCGAGAACATTCATAATCCAAAGTACGGTGGTACAAAGTCATTCTAGAATTTCCCAACTCAAAATCTAAACTCTTCAAAAAAGTCACAGCTTTAAAACTTTTCCCCAACATTGGAGGGGGTGACACCCCATTCTTCACCCCTCCCCTCCCAGCGCGATGCCCCCCGGGACACCAATAACCTCATATTTTCTAGGGCCAGGCGTTCTAGTATCCAGTGTTACCAAAAGTTCCAGTTTAAAATGAGAGGATGCATTATTTTATATTTACATGAGGCAGTCAATATATACAATAGGAATATACTCTAGACTTACTCCTGTCTCAAAATAAAATTCATAAGGTTTTGTGTTTTCACAAACAAGAGTGGCTACAAAACCTGTTGGGAAATAATTATATACTGCAAACGCGCGCGTGACATTTCTCAACGCCAATATAAAAATTGTGAAAGCCCAGAAGCCGTCAGGGCCAAACTATGAAGTTAATTAAAATGACAATTCATCCTTGCATGTTTATCTCTCTGTATCTCTACTGTTGTTTATGAATGCATTGTGCAGGCGCAGTGTCTGGGCCACCGATCACAATAAAGCGGTTTTATCAACAATAATACAAGCCACTACGCGTCCATGATAAGGTGGAGTCTTAAAACAATTTATACACCATTCTAGTGACTTATTTTAATTAATTAATTTTTTATTTACACATAACTAACCCTATTTACTATGTTGTTCTTCGATTGAATCCTTATCCTTATTTTAATAGTTAAAAAAACAATTGAAATTTTTATGGAAATAGAAGATACCGGTATGCATAAAAATTGGGGGAAAGTAGGTGCTTTATGCCGGAATCACGATCAACTTAACGTTAACTTAACGTAACTTAACGTAAAGGATCTCGTGTGTTTAATTGGAAGCGATCACGATGCAGTTAACTTAATGTTGACTTACAGTTAACTTAACGTAAGAGATATCCTGGGAGGTCGTTTACTTTAAGTGAACGTTACTTGAAGGGTATCATGTGATCTAGCCAGCCAATCATTATGCAAGTAACGTCAACAGGGCTATTTAGTAATTCTTTTGTTTGTTTTAAGACCAAGGCCTACTTTATAGCTTTAGTTCTGGTAATCGGACATTTAATTAAAATAAGTGCTAGTATCGTATAATTATAGAACGTTATAGAACATACGTAATTCAAATATTGTAAAGAAGTTAAAACCACAAAGCCTTTATTATATAAAATGGTATAATTTATTGCTTTCAAAAAATATCATTTTTATTAAAATATAAATCAACTAACATAATTATGAATATAAAAGCATTATCGGTTGAAAACTATAAGCATTCACAGATCATATACAAATACAAATACAAATAGTGCAAATCACAGATCAAAACACAAACTCTTGGACGGAGATGTTTTGTTCGAATTGTTATGTTAAGTTACGTGAATCGTGTTCACACATAAGTTAAGTTAACTTTAAGTGAACGTTACGTTAAGTTAACTGTGATATCGGCATTCTGTTTTAGACTCTTCACTATTGGTATTACTACATGTAAGAGTTTATGATAGGTAACTTACACTGTAATAGAGTTTTTTTAAGTTTCAAAAAATTAAAAACAATGGTATTCATTCTATAGAGCGAAACCAATGTAATATGATATTAATGAAACATAATATTGGAGTAGATTGTTAATAACTACCAAACCCAAACCATCAAGAGCTGTAATAAAAATGGATTCATTCTCATATTTTTATCTATCTTATAAAATAATTAAAATCCCATTGCTAGCCTAATATAACAGACATGTTATTCCAAGACCATCTATACCTAGATGTTGCTCCTGTACCAGACGAGAATGAGACCTACATTAATTTGAATCCATTCCACATGCATACTTTTACAATAGAGCAGTGCATAGCTTTATTTCTTGATCTCACTAAATGCATAATCCTTGCGGGATACAATTATATGGTGGTCATTTTGGATATACAGTCGATTGATAGTCTTGCCGAAATAAAACTGTTAAAATACATTTAAATAGTGTGAAGATCTAATTATATTTGAACCTAGTTCTAGGTACACTTATATTACATCTGTTGGCATTATTGAATATGTACAACAGACAACATTGGACAGTTGACGATCGATAAGAGCGGTCGGGTTGTCAGTGTCATATACTAGATTCTGATTTTTTTGGCGTTTGCGGTGTATATTAAGTGTCAACCTATTTTAGAGTACTAAATATTGAAATATAAACATGAGGCTCGTACTGACTATGACATTATACAACTGCATTAGCCTATGGATATTGATTTCATTATTTTGTGCGGGAATTGCTTATTTTGGCCATGAGCTCAAAGCAAGTGATCGTTGCTTTTGTAAGGTAAGCATTATTTCTAAATAATGTGACATTGACCTTGTAGCGTTGTTTTATACTTGAAAATTTGAATTACTCAATCACTTAATTAGGTTATTTTAGCAATTACATTTTAATAGTTAAATGTGAGAGAGACGATCTTAGAAAAATACCCGAGTGTAGTATAGTTCTTATCAAAAGATACATTCAGTAAGCAGTATAACTAATGTAGGCCTACACTAGTAGTACTAATTAGTACATTTCTTATAAACAACAGGCTATGTTTGATACAGTACTAGGGATATGAAGTAGAGCTTAGTTGAAAGATCTTGCAAAAAAAAAAAAAGTTTTAAAATCCCATTATTTGATGAATTCAAAAAGACGTGCCTAAAATGTTAGCCATCCACCCAGTGAAAAAGAAACACAACTAAAGCTTATTTTATAGATCAATCAGACTTTTACCTAACCTTAAATTTACTGAGCCAAAAGAAAAAGATGATGAAATATGAAGTGACTTGAAGAAATACAAGAGATAATACTATAACAATGTTAAAAATATATCTTTCTTTTTTACCTAACAATACCAAATGCATTATTATTCACTACTACAAGAATTTGGACCAATATTAAGATTAGTCCTTATTGTATATTGATTTCCTAGGCTTAACAAAAAATTTACTTGCACATGATAATGTTGCATCATATTATGTACCATATCAACGCTCTGAAACATATTAATTTCAGAAATCATGTTGGACCAAAGCCAATTCTTGCACATGTATAGTTATTTACTTATCAACTAGTCGAAAAACATCTTAACCATCATCAAATGAAAGAGGTGACCTGGTGGTCTAGGGGTAAGGTGTCAGACTTCTGTGCTGGTGGCCGGGGCTCAATCGCCGGTCCTGGCACAGATTTATCTGATTTCCAAACCCTTCCTTCACCTCTAACAAGACATCTTGTGAATGTGAGGAATGTCAGGCCTCCACCGTGGTTCGGATTCCACGTTAAACTGTAGGTCCTCCATTTCATCTCACAATCATCCTACCATTACACATTAGCGTAAGTGCGTATAACCTGAATGGGTAGTAAGACACGGTGATAATAATAATAATAATAATAATAAACATCATCTAATGAGCGATCACAACACAAACTCTTGACCCATTTGTACACCAATAATCCTGTAAAATAGTACATAATAAAGTTAAAGGATTACAGACAATAAGAATGGAATAGTACAAATATCGGATTGAGCTGAAGAAGGTATTTAGTGTGCATTAATCAATGTTTATAAATAAATCCATCCCAAGCTAACAAAATCTAACCTTCCCTGCATCAACAAAAAATATACATTTCATTAGGTCAAGCAGCAGAAACATGGACAATGAATGTAAGAAAGACTAGGAAAGTGGAGGCCATGGGAACATAGTTTGTGAGGCGCATGTTAACTGCCACAGGGAGAAACAATATTAGGAATAAAGTTATCTAGGGAAGAGTTGTGATACAGGGAGTACATGAGATAGAAGAGGGAGAAAGATTGAGCTGGTATGGGCATGTAATGAGCCTGGAAAAAGAGAGGGTGCTGAAGAATATGTTGGAAACTAAGTATGTGGGAGAAAGACATCGAGAGAGGGAAAAAAAATGGTTTGAGCAGATAACAAAAAGTGTTCAAGAGGAGAAGAATGGAAGAAATTAAATGAGGAAGATGTAAGCATTATACTAATCTGACTTGGCCACAGGCTGAAAAAAGTTGATGACTATGATGATGCCAGGTACGGATGAGTATGAGATTATTTTTGATGAATACATATGGAATAGTACCAAGATGGTGTAAAAGCAAATAATATATTTTAGTGAACACTCTTTAATTAAGTTACTGAAAAAATAAAATTTCTACTTTTAATCTTGTTATCTCATGTCCTGATTGAATTTCTTAACTTTAATTTTTTTTTTCTGATCACGTGAGACAAGTATTCTTGATGTTTGCTCTTCTTAATTTTATTGGAGTGGATTTAAATTTTGTCCACACTTAATTTTTTTTTTTTACCAAACATACTGTTAATAAGTCACAATATTTTAATCTGTTGATCAATAAATGCAATGTATGAAACAGTTGATTCCCACAATTAGAGTAATCAAAAGTATTTCACAAGCATTTGTTTGTATTTACAAATATTCTTATTGTTTAGTTAAATTTGTGTATATATATATATATATATATATATATATATATATAGATAGATAGAGCATATTTTGCATTATAAACAGAATGAAAAACAATTGTGACCTGAAATATGTAACTTTTGTTGTTTCTAAATGTCCTTGAAGTTATTGTCAATATATTCATTCTTAAAGTCATGTGATATACAGCTGACAAATTATACAGCCTCTATATATTATTAACAATAGTAAAGTGTATTTGGAATTTTTATCACAAAAAATATGTTTGTATTTTCTGAAAGGCTCTTTCTATGAAAATTGGGCTGTGCTAATGCCATTATATCTCTACCTTAGAAGATACTTTGAACTGGGCAAGAAACCCTTAGCTTACCTTTCCTAGTTCTGTATAAAAGAAATACTTTTTTATTTGTTTGTGAATTTTTCCAATTTTGTTCTATGTTGAAATTGTTGGTGAAGTTTTTTTTGAAGCGTTACTAAAGGTTTGTAGGTTAAGGTTCCTAGTCAGACTTAGTACGCCTCAAGTGTGGCACTATGTTAAATATAGCACAACGCTTACCTATACCAGAATGGAATGCCCCAGTTTTGCAGTCTAGGTAGGGGTCATCCTGTATTTAATATAGCACTGTATTTGAGGCATACAATCGGCCAAAAAAACTTTAGGCTGGTTGGGGATGTGTCTCTTCTTGAGTAAACAATTAAAAATATTATACAACTCATCTGACTTCATCCTTAAAATTAATATAGTGGCCTAAGGTGCACCCACATTTTTCCATTAAATTTTTTCTTTCTCATTTGAACTGCCAACGTCTTCTGGTTTGTGTAGTGTAAAATACTGACTGAATTTTCTTACAAGCTCTGGTGAGTTTCATATTGGCTCAGCTCTAGTGAACCAAAACATGCATGCTTGTCTGAAGGGACCCGGTATATTGAATCAACAAACAAATTATAAATAATTCTAAAAATAATCTTCTTACACTATCACAAAATTAGCAGTTTGTATTTTAACTTTAAAAATAAATGTAGCCTATGTATGAGATTGATGCCATATGCAGTGGTAGTAATTGAGGATCATCAGTGTGGATTTTGACGATTCAATAGATCAACAATGGATTAGATTTTTATTATTAGGTAAATATTTGAACATACAATGGTTCATCACTTATACTTAGAATTTAAAATTGTCTATGGTTCATATAAAAGAAACAAATTGGATAAAATATTTGTTAAGTTTGAGATAAGTACCCAAAAAACTTGTCAAGCTAATTTAGATATATTTGACTGACACGTGTGGCAGGGTATATATTGAATGTCACTTATCATAAATACTTTAAAAATACATCTCACTTGCTTTCAAGGAAGGTAAAACTAAGAATATGCAAACAAATAGTTTTACCAGTTGTTCTCTATGTGTGTGAAATATAGTCTTTACCTTGCAAGACGAAAATAAACTTAGTGTGTTCAAAAACAAGGTGCTTAGGAAGATAGGTCCAAAAAGGGCATAAAGATACCGGAGGTAGGGTGGGGGTGGAGGAAGTTACATAATTATGAGCTACATACCCTGTACTCATCACAAGACATTGTTAGGATAATCAAATCTTGTAGATTATGTTGGGCAGAACATTCAGCACAATTGGGAGAATATAGAATCATGTTCAGTGTATTGACTGGCGAACCTAATGGAGAGACCAATGGGAATACCTAGATGCAGATGGTAAAATAACATTAGAATGAACCTGAAAGAGATAGAATGAAATGAGGTGGACTGGATAGAACTAGATCAAGATAGTGATGAGGGGCATACTTTTGTAAGTACGCCAATAAACTTTAGAGTTTTTAACGCCATAGAGTAAGTTTAAGTAAGTATGATACATAGTATTTATTATTTATTTTCAGCTGAAGGGCCGAATTGATGACTGCAGCTGTAATGTTGACACAGTTGACCACTTCAACAACATGAAAATATATCCACGACTACAAAGTATTTTACGCAAAAACTATTTTCGCTTCTATAAGGTAAACTATAGTTTGTTAATTTGTTAAGAAAATTGGTAACCATTGCTGTTAAGAAAATATTACCATATATAGGCTACTCAAGATGAAATTGATAAAATTCTATTGAATTTAATTTTTTTACGGGCTCTCAAGGTTGGGTTTCAAATAAAGTCGGGTTGAATCCACTATATCTGAACCAGAATTTCCAATTTATCTTTAAATCCTGAATTTCAAATTCGAATCTTGGAATACTTGTCAACATAAGAATAAATATAAATATAGTAGAATAGCAGAAATACAAATAATGATTAAATGTTAACATTCTTTCTTATAATCCATTAATTATAACATTACATTCAGTTGTGTTAAATTACTGGTCTGAGGGACTGATTAAGTTCATACTTTAATTTTAATCTTGAATCTGAGATGTTCTCAAATTCTGAATATTGAATATAGCCTACTTTAGGATTTCAGGATTCAAAGACGCATCCCTGCTTTCTAAATTCATCAACAATATTGCTAATAGGGTCTCCAAGTGTTACAAACTTACCATCCATTTGGGAAGAGTAATTTAAAATATTATTAACTAACTAAACAATTTTTTTATTGGCTATTTTATATTTTGGCATATCTAACTGGAGAAAAATTTTAGTTTTTAAACTCTTATATTGTATATATAATTTAGTGATGAACATAAATAAAGTTTAGCATGAGGAAATATTGTAAAATTTGTTTGTATAATTTGATAAACTCTCTCGACTTTATCTAAACTTTAAAGATAATATTATTTAAGAAGACATGTTTACGTAAGTTGTTATCAGTAGAAATGTGCTTAGGAATAGGAAGTGTTATAACTAATCTCTTTGTTTTTAAACTTTATATAGAACTATCATTCTATAATTTGTTTCTTCAAACCATTAAATGATTTTGTGTTTTAAAACAATACATAATACTGCATTTTGTGCTAGGCTATTTTTTTAGTTTTGTTTACATAGAAAAGACAATAATAATAAAATGTCAAGTGTGATTGAATCATTTAACCAACAAAGTTTAAACTTAGTTAAAACTCAGTGAAGAAATCAACCTAAATACTAAAGTACATTCCTACTATATAGTATATCATATTTTTCAAAACAACAATTTTGAAACCAACATGAATTAAAAAAAAAACACTACCATTGTGAAATGTTTGCATCTCAAAAGTTGACCTTGGTGGTCTTGGGGTAAAGTGCTCACCTCAGAACCTGATGCGCTGTTCGTGGGTTCAAACCCAGCCAGGGTCAACAGATTTTTCTTGATTAATAAAAATCTATAGCACAGCTTCCTTCAGAGGGGAAATATAACCTTCGGTTCCATGTCATGTGGCATGTAAAATAAACCTGAAAGGTATGCAAAAATACCTTTCCTGGTAAAATTGGTAGGCTCTTTCGCTCTCATTCATAGAAATTCTCATGTGCTGATACAATAAATTCAGTTAGAAAAGTGCATGTTAAATACCTCAAATAAAAAAAAAGATTTCAAAAAAATAAAATAATGAAATACACTTTTCATTGTTGATTGCTATATTATGGTCTTCATTAGAACTTAAAACATGTTAAAAAATGAAAATTTATTATTTCAAATGAAATTTGAATACATTATGAAAAAAACCCCCATTACAATGATTTTGATCAAATTAATTATGAGTATACTCACTGTCTCTAGGTCTCGTTATTTAGATATGCCAAATTACTTTTTTGTAAAAACCCTAGCAGTATGTATTTTTGAAATTTAAAAAAAATGGTCACACTCAATAGATAAAAGTAGATCGAATAAAACACATATATATATATCTACAGTACTAACAAAACACTTTAAAAATTAGATGCTAGACTCTTAAACCAAATAAAACTGGCTTAAAATAAATTTGAAGACTATATGAAAATAATTTATAGACTTGGGAAAAAACAGCTCATTATAAATTAAATATAATTTGAAAAATGACACCCGTACTTGGGGATGAAATTCAGAATCCACGACAACGTTGCACACTCATTGGAACTGTCCTAGAATGATCTGTACCCAGGTTCAATCATGATTCATTAAACAGAAAACTAAGTTTAAATACATTCTACCTAAATTTTGTTTTTTAAAGTTCTATAGTAAATTGGTATTTTGAGATATTTGTCTATGGCTAAACAATTTATTTTTATGGTATATAACTGTTACCTACAATTAGTGACAATAAATACATGTCTCATGGAGGAAAGAGTATCTAGTCTCACACGTGACTACACTTGGTGACAACCTTTGAGGTCACTGCATGCCTTGTAGAGGAAAAATTAACTTCTCTTTTACCTCAACTACACTTCATCACCCGAGAATGCAAGAGTTCTATGTCCAAATTTGCACTTTTGTGTAGAAGAGCATTGAAGTTTGACCTTGTGTATAAAACTAATGTTATTAGATGACAACTTAGTATCTTCTTAAGTAATTATATAGTAGTCTCAATTTAACCGCAGGTGAATCATATGCATTATAAATAAACGTAAACACCAAATATCTCAAATTTAACAATTTTGGAGATAGAACACTTGCATTCTCGGGTGACGACTTGGTGACAACCATTGAAAGAGTTGCCTTTCTTATAGAAGAAAGACTATCTTCTCTCTCTTGATTAGCTGTTGTCAAACTTCCTTGTTCATGCTAGTTAAAACCGGAGGAAGGATACTAGGCTATTTAGGCTCTGGTGCATCACAAATTTCAATATTGCACTATTTATGATAGTTAATAAAGTCGTAACATCTGGGCACAAGTTAAAGAGAACATTTACCTAACAATAAACCTGCAGTTAGTTCCCTCACAGTTTGGAATTGAGTGTACTACCAGACTGGTCAATATAATTTGAATCTTCAAGTTTTACAGTTGATTTAATTTATTTTTATAGGTGAATTTGAATCGTGAGTGCCCATTTTGGTCAGATGACAGCAGATGTGCCATTCGCTATTGTCACGTTGAGCCTTGTTTGGATGTAAGTAATCTTTTATTGGATTTAATTTTTATTGGTCTACCTTATCTAATGCTGGGGGACAGTTTTCACAGTTTCTATAAAACTAGAATTCATTGTGTTCAACTTTATTTTATAACTTTATTTTATTTTATATCTGGTGACCTGGTGGTCTAGGGGTAAGGTATCAGACTTCTGTGCTGGGGGTCCGGGGTTCAATCCTCGGTCCCGGCACAAATTTATCTGATTACCAAACCCTTCCTTCACCTACACCTCTGACAAGACATCTTGTGAATGTGGGGAATGCTAGGCCTCCACCGTGGTTCGGATTCCACGTTAAACTGCAGGTCCTTCATTTCATCTCACTATCACCCTACAATTATATATTAGCGTAAGTGTGTATAACTCGAACGGGTAGTAAGACGTGGTGCTAATAATAATACTTTATAAAAGTACCAGGTCTTACTAAATGTTTGGGTTATATGTCAACTCTTTGTTAGTTATTCTTGAAACAATTTCATATGATTAGCAGAATTTAATGTTTTTATAATAAAACAATCATACACCTAGTTAAATTGGTAAATTTTATTTAATTTATGTCTGAAAGTAAAAACAACATTAAAAAAAAATAACACAAGTACTATATTGTTTTCAAATAATTGGTCTTTCTTAAAAGTATTATGTGATCACAACAAACAAATGCATTTCAGTGATATTTTACTTTGTTTTGTTACACACTAACCAACAACAAATAATATTCCCTGAAATAACTTTGTATTGTGAATAGAAAACCTAAACATTGTTTATACTGTGGATAGAGTTGCAAATAACTAATTTTAATTATTTTGTTTTTATAAAAGCATTGTGAAATTGATCAACAATAACAAAATAAATAGTGGCAAAGAATTAAATTTATTTTACTTGGAAATGCGCATTTGCTTTGAAATAAATGCTAGAACTAAGCAAAATAAATAAAATTTAAACATGTTTGTGTACATTTAACAATATTATTTTTAATACTTCCTTCACACATTCAAATAGTTGACTAAAATGATGTTGACCTCTGTGGTCATGGGGTAAAGTGCTCGCTCACCTCAGGATCCATTGTTTGTGGGTTCATTGCCATTCGAGATTGATGGATTTTTCTTTGAGTGATCAAAATCCATAGCACAGCTTTCTTCAGAGGGGAAGTAAAGCTCTCAGTCCCATGTTGATTGTGGCATATAAAAGAACCCTGAAAGGCATGTGAAAATATCTTTCCCAGCAAAATTGATAGACCCATTCGAGCTCGTTCATAAAATTCTCATGTGCTAATATACTCAGTTGGTTCAGAAAGTCCACATTAAATTTCTTAGATAAATAAAAAGCTAACATTGTATGGTTATTAATTTGATGAATTATACAGTAAAACTTTGTTAAAACATTAATATAGGGAGAAAGTCTGGATTATTGAAAATAACAGATACACAAGGAAAAAACCCATTGAGAATATGAAAGGTATGTATTTGTTGGATTGTATGGTATATTGAACTTGGCTGGATCTGTCGAACATGTAGCACTTGAAGGTGGGTGGGATTTGAAGAAACTGTCAATATTGTTTTACGAATTTTTAACACTCATTTATTTAATATCAGTTCATGTAGATGTTTTAAGTGTTCATGATAGGTCTAAGTTGGTTCAATTTTACTCTCTTTGAGCAAAATTAACTATAATTATTTCAGTTTTGCTGCCTATAATACAATAAGTAAAAAAAACAAACAAACTTATAACACACTCCTGATCAAGGGAAATCTAGATTAATGAGGTCTGGCTTATACAAGTTTTATTGTCTTTACAATTAACTTATTCTGTTATAAATTTATTGGTGTAGCTATGATTGTTATAAAATATTAAAGTATCCATAAATTGGCTGAAGGAGATTTTTTTTAGCGCTGCGTCTTATTATCTATTCAGGTTGTACAAATATGTACTAATTACACTAATGAGTTAAGGATGAGGAAGGTTGAATTTGTTATATCTACACAGGGTGGGTGTTGGTTGTCGGGGGTTTTCTGGTAGTTTTTGTGAAGGGGTGCTACATGATGGTTGGGAAGCTAAGGCAGCCGGCCAAGGGTGCTAACCTTAGTTAGAGAAGGAAACTGAGGCAGCTGGCTAACTGCGCTACCTTAGTGTAATAAAGGGGGTAGAAAGAGAATAAGAATAGTTCCACTCTATATTCCCAAGACTGCAGGTTTAATGTTTTCAAAATTAATACAAGGAGTATTCCTCCTTATAATTGTAATAGTACATCAGTACAAAAAATCCATTCATCCAAGGATCACCTTTCACTATCCTTGAAAGTTGATAAAGAAAAAATAAAAAACAACAGGTAAGTATAAATTCTCACACTCTAAATTAAACACTTACCATGAGAGGAAAATACAAGATATAATACATGATAGCGTGTGCTAAACACCTTGGCTGTTCCTATCTCCTTTAGGATTTGTGGGATATATATCTGGGGGCAGTGTTCTTCTTTGATTGCATTCAGCAACCTATAGTCCACACAGAACCTGGGCTTTTTCTCTGGTTTTCCAATGATCAGACGTGCTATGTTCTACTACCCTGATTTTAATCATTTCTTCAACTTGTTGCGGGATGATCTTTCTTCTGTGGGGAGTACTTATAGTGAGGTCCCCTCACTGGGTGTTGAGTTTGACTCTGATTTTGCGGAGAGTGCAATTTGTCACCTGACTTGGGTTGTGGGTGTCGAAAGCTCTGTGGTGTTATTTGAGGATTTGTATGAAGCTGGGGAGTAGTTCCTTCCCAAACTCATGTTGTACTTCCTCTACATTAAAAGGTTGGCTTGGAGGCTGGCCCTGTTATACCCATTAGGTCTCTTCTCTATTAGCTTTCCCAAATAGTAAGCATGACCTTTGATAATCCAGAACTGCCTCGTTCTTTACTAGCCAGTCGTGACCAAGGAGTAGGTCTTCTGAGAGTTCTTCAGCTACGGGGCACCTTACTTCGTCATAGAATCTTCCCACCTTGATGCTGATGTTGCAACTCCCTGTGACATAGAACTCGGTATTCGTCTTGGCCAGTCGTATCTTCATGGGGCTGAGGTGTATCTGTTGCCTAGTTTGAGAATCTAGGATGGAGGTTTAATGAAACTTGTTGAGGCACCAGGGTCTATGACCGTGGTATGGATTTGGGTCCATGGAAACCCTATCTAAGGGTGCATTCCTAAAATGGCCACCTTTTCAAGAGGTGAGTTTGACCCTGTTCTCATCCCTTCCTCTCGTTTTCCTGGAAGCTCGATGGTGTCTGTACTTTTCTGGCCCTTTCGTTTTCTTCTCTTGTTTAACACTGGGCAGTCTCGATGATAGTGCCGCTCTGGACAAAAATGGCATTGTGGATCAAGGCACCTATCTCCTGGAAATACTTGATATTTAGATTTTGAAACCATTGTAAGAGGAGTCGGACCAAGGTCTCGCTGAATGGTCTGAGCCTTCTCTATGAGTTTATCCAAGGAGGTCGGCGTATTGAAGCAAGGAAAGGTTTCAGGGTAGGGTGTAGGAGTTTTGTGATGAGAGGTAAACTTGTTCCTCGAGTGTGTTAGAAAGGAATCTTTTGTATAGCTGTACCTCTTCAAGATAAATTGGTCCGCTGGTTTGTCTTTGTTTTGAGCCTCTCCGTACAGTTTTGCTCTCAGGTGTTACGTATCAAATCACTCCTTGATTCTGCTGCACATTTCCTCCCATGTGTTTTAATAGCTTTCGTATAATTTCCTTCTTCTCCTGAAGTTTGGATGTTCAGTAGATGCCCCACGTTGGGCCGCCATCCTGTTATATTTACACTGGGTGTGTGTTGGTTGATGTGAGTTTTCTGGTAGGTTGTTGTGAAGGGGGGAAACTAAGGCAGCCGGCAAACTGCGCTACCTCAGCCTAATCAAGGGGATAGAAAGAGAATAAGAATAGTCTTGTTCTATATTCCTGAGTCTGCAGGTTTAATGTTTTCAAAAAAATAATACAAGTAGTTTTCCTCCTAATCATCATAATTATAATAGTACATCAGTCAAAAAATCAATATATACAATCAAGGATAAATTCTTACACTCTAAATTAAACACTTAACATGAGATGAAAATACAAGATATAATACATGACAGTTTGAAGAATGTGGGAATCTTATTCTAATGATTATTCATAAAAATAATATATATCTAACATAAGTTTCTCCTAAACTCCAGTGGCGCTAACCCGGGTTGGGTTGCATTAATTGCCCGTGGTGGCTCATTCGGTACGAGTAAGCTTGGTCGGTCACCCGCAGATGACACGTAACAAATTTAGGGGAAGTTTACCCGTATTTGCTAGGAGGGAGAGTGGAAAACCATTTAGGAAACGCCATCCTCAGTACATCCAACTGGGATTCAACCTCAGATATTATCATCAGCAGTCTAAATATTTTGCAAGAGTGCCGCCTTAGGCCATGCTGCCACCAAAGCAGGGGAAGGAAATGTTGATGTTATGGATAGTGTTCTGCAAATATAGTTATAATAAGCTCTCAAATAGATAAAAACATAAAATAAATCAAGCATATTGTCATTAGAATTAAAATGAATCATTTCCGCTATATTAACATAATTATATTTGTTGATGCTATTCCATGTTTTGATATTAAAAGTATTGCTGAAATTGAACCTGAAAAATAGATTAGATAATATAAAACAAATATAACTATTCCAATGTTTGCATTGAAAACATGATAAAACTCTGGTCTGTGAGCAAATAGGATGAAAGTTAATTATGTCAATTATGGGAGTGTTGTGAAACTTTTTATAATATGTATGATTACAAATTTGCCATAGGGCAGGCAGGTTGAAGTAAAAGAAATCTTTTATTGAAAAATGTCAACTACTTTTATATCAACCTAGAGCTTTTAATCTACCAAGTGAATCTACCTTTGTTCTGTATATACTGTAAGTTAATATTTTATGTATCTTTCTTCCAGTTTATCTTAAAGGTTATTATATAAAATTAATGTATCTTAATAGTTTTTATTACAAAATAGTGTTAAAATTTGCTCTCATAATTTTTTTTCTGTACATGCCTTCTTTAGTAAATGTGGGAGTTTAGGTTGGGTGTAAGACCATGCAAACTTTTCTTAATTCATATGTATAACAAACTGACACGTGATGGTTATTTAGAGGATAGTTCCCGTTAGCTGAATCAAATTAATTTAAGTGAAAAACGACAACCTGCACCTGGACATGGGAATCAAACCCGTGACTATTGGCTTTGTGAGCCAATGCTCTTATCACTGAAGGCTATCTTTCACTAGTTGTTGGTGTATTGAGTCCATATGTTGGCAATTGGTGAAAGTATCGGCCACTTAGAGCTATCTACATCACAGTCCACGGCGACTCATAACTGACAGTTCACCTAATTGAATTTGGTTTATCTTTCAGGGCTGATTCTGTATATAGCCATCACGTAACAGTTTGTGATACTCATGAATCAATATTACAATGTGCATGGTATCACACTGTCAGTTACGAGTATTTGTGGACTGTGGTTTCAGTTATATAGCTCCGAGTGGCTGATACTTTCACCATTTATCATACATAGACTTAATACACCAACAACTACTGAGAGGTGACCATGGATACTGGACAAACCAGGATGACTCAGCGGTAGAGCATTCTCTTGAAAGCCAAATTTCCCATGTTCAATTTCCGTGTCCATGTCGTCATTTTTTAACTTGATTGAAAATTCTTAAGTTGTCAAATATTAAAATAAACATAAGAAATGCATAATAAATTTAATTACTTACTCTAATATCAGAATGTATTTTAATATTATTGTATAGATTATATTTCTAACGATTATTTTACTCTTAACTCTTTTAGGAAGATATTCCCGCCGGTATGAAGGGCCATCCATTGAAAAACAATTTATTTGAAGAAGATATGTCAGTAAGGGTAAGTACTAAAGTTTATTATTTGCTAAACTAAGGCAGCATTGAAGTATATTTTATTTACTTTTAGTAGCTTAAGGTGTTGGGTGATAATTATAGAGTTAGAAAGAACAGTTTAATGTTGGGAACAGTTCAAAGTGATTAAGTTCACTGGCGGAACAGTTCAATTTGAACTATTAGATTGTAATAATCATTACTTTAACCACCTTTTATGCTTATTTCAGATTATAAGTTCAATGTATTCAAAATTATATTATATTTAATCTTGTTTTGGCTATGCAAGGTGTCTACCATCAGGAAAAATCTGGGAAAACTAAAATTAGCCGGTAATTTGAAGGGGTCGGGGGAAAATGGAAATAAATCTAGAATTTAATAAATGATATAAAAAAAGTCTGGGTAAATGTTTTTCTCAAAATATGAAATATAACAATCATTATATCAGTAAATTACAATGCGATCCAAAGTTGTTTTTTTTGTTTGTTTGTAGCTGTGTAATATATTTTATAATTTTCTAAATCATAGTGGACTATTTTAATACAAATGATAAAACATGTTTATTTAAGACAAACTTTTGAGTCAGGACTTTCAGGAAATGATCAAGGGAAAGCAGGGAAAAAGTCTGGTATTTCATTGGTCAAGTTGTATACACCATGATATGGGTTTACAAGGTATTGCAACACTCTTCTGCCTTTCCTTTGGCTAGACAGGCTGGAGTCTTTGGGGTACATTTCAGCAAAAGGTATCTCACCCCCCACTCTTCACGAAGACTTCAGCAGACAAGTAACATTAACAATCCGGTCATCCCACAGTGGCAATTCTGTCATGTGTGATATCAAATCACCTGACCCATTTATTCATATTTATAGCTGAAGGATTTATTAATATGTTTTGAATGAAAGGATTACTAACATTATCAGAGCAGATTTTACTCACTTGATAAATATATATGAGTTTCGAAACTTTTATCAAAATCGTGAGATAATAACTTGCTTCCAAAACTTGTGGCACACCTCCGTAATGTTACATTTCTGAATTGTGATGTGACAAGTTCATGAACTACACCACTCTAGTTGGTTTTCTAAACTGATGAAATTCTTAAAATCTTCCATTTATCTTGCAGTTTAATGTTTATTATACAATTAAGTAAAGCTAGAAATGCTAGTGTCACACAATATCTAGGTTCCAAACAAGAAGGTTGGGAATGTTTAGCTGGACATAGAAACATTTTTGTATAAAATGAAACATTATTTATCTGTTTGGTGATTTTATTACATTATTACCAAATATTAAGCAATTTTTTTGAACTGTTCCTTTTCTTTACATATTTATATATTTATTTTCAGATTTTTACAATGATTTCATTTTTACTTTTAGTATTCAGAGGGAACGCAGGACTGTAACCATGACTTAGATGACGAACTGGGGTATTTGAACACCACCATAAGGTTTGTACCAATGTTTAATCTGCACAACACAAGCACACGTTAACATATTTTAATTCTATGATCTTGTAGTTTCTTTCTATCTTAACCCATACATTGTTGACCTTGCTGGTTTTGGGGTAAAGTGCTCTTATTTGCACCAGATGTCCGTGGGTTCAAACCAAGTCAGGATTGGCAAATTTTTCTTGAGCCATAAAAATCCATATCACAACTTCCTTTGGAAGGGAAATAAAGCGTTCGGTCCCATGTTGATTTTGGCATGTAAAAGAGCCCTGAGAGGTATGTGAAAACACCTTTACCGGTAAAATCAGTGGGACCTTTCTCTCTTGCTAACTTAAATTTTATTGTGATATAATAATTAGGTTCAGAAAGTGCATGTTAAATACCTCAAATAATAATAATAATAATAATAATAATAATAATTAGCACTGCGTCTTACTACCTGTTCGGGTTATACGCTTTAATTACTAATTACGCTAATGTATTAGGAATTGGGAAGGTTTAATTAGAGGGAGTGAACCCACATTTGCATGGAGGAAGAGTGGAAAACCATTTAGGAAAAACCACCCCCAGTTCACCCGACCGAGATTCGAACCTCGATCTCCCCAATACCTCAAATAAATGAAAAGAAAATTAAACTAATTAAATCTTCTCCTCCTCCATTCTCATCACATGACCTTACCACTTTAGTTGTGCTTTCTCTATCCTGTCTTGTATCGGCTCATCCTTAACTTTTCCTCTCACCCTTTCATTTCTCATCTTATCCATTATTGTCACTCATCTAAGATAGTACTTCCCATACATTTCATTTCACAAGCTTGAGTTCTGCTTTCATCCTGCCCCTTCATTACCCACATTTCCACTGTGTATGCCAATATTGACACATAGTACATCCTGTATATCCCTCCTTCACGCTAACCTCAGCATGTCCCTGCTCCAAATTATACTACTAGCACTCCTGAAAAAAGCTACCACTTGTCTCCCTCTCTCGCTGATTTCTCTTCTGTTTCTTCCACTTTCTTCTATTACACTCAAGTATTTAAAGCTTTCCACTATCTTTAACTCCCCTCATAATGTCACATCTTTCTCCTCACTGACCCACACCATCGGATCATCCACAAACACTTTTGCTTTTATACTCCCCTAGCCGATCCTTTTTACCACATCCTTCATTATTTTATCATCATTAAACTGAACATTAGTGGTGATAGCACACTTTCTTGCTTCAGGCTATTTCTTCACTCAAAGCCACATTGTTCTCTCCTCTTCCACTTTCACGCAGCTATCCCTCCCTCTGTGCATATTCCCCACTCTCCTTACCATCTCATCCCTCCTTTCTTTCTCACTCCTTCCCAGACTCCACATCTACACACACTTTCATAGTCAACATCCAGGAAGGCCATCAGCCGGTCCTTCTCGTACTCATGGTGTCTCTTGTAGCTGTCTTACCGCAAATATGAAATCTACTGTGGACCTTCCTGGTCTGAAGCCATAATGTTCCTCCCTCAATCATCCATCCACTGTTAACCTAATTCTTAGACAAGGTGTCTTCCGGGTCACGAAAGTTACTAGAGTTATGACAGAGTTATTAATTGCAAAAAAAGGTCACAAAAGTCCCATAAAATTTACGAATTTTCAATATTTTGGCAATAAAGTCATGGAAAAAAAAATAAAAAAAAATTCTACTAACCATGTGAACATGTCGAAAGACACGCCACCCATTACCCATGATGCCACTAGCTAGTTGCAAGTTGCCTGATCGTTTGTAACGTGATGCTAATACCAAGGTTAACGTTTGCCATCCAACTAAAGTTCAATGTTGTGTGAGAGTGCATTATGGCTATACATGCATTATATAATGTTCGGCAGATTATTGTAGGAATTTTATGGTCCAAAAAGGTCACCAAAAATTCTCTAATTTTTGTTTCTCCAACTCACTTGACACACTGTTAGAGATAAAGCATTTAAATAACCTTGTGTTAAAATGTATGAATAGTAAAAAATTACACTATTAAGTCAAACATTTGTGTTATTTCTAGTTCTCATCAAGAGCCTTCGGGCACAACCTTAAAGATATATTTAAAACTTGATTCATATATGTTTTTATTTTGAGTAAAACTTTGTTTTGTTAAAAAATTATATAAATGCTGTCTAGATATTCAAACATGTTACTGTTTTTGTATCTTAGAGTAAATAATACTTATTTAACTAACATACTCATATTGTTTCAATTTAATCGTCTTAATCTAAACAAGTTGGTCTAGTTATTTTTATATCATACCCTAACACTTTTTGTTTATTGCATTTGTGTTTGCTTCATAGTGCAGATGTGTATGAAGAGTTTGCGCGGTGGGAAGCATATGACGATGCCCAGGACAACTTTTGCGACACAAACGAAGAAGACGATGACATTGAGTATGTGGATCTTTTGTTAAATCCCGAACGGTACACAGGCTACAAAGGAAAGTCTGCTCACAGGATCTGGCACAGTATCTACATGGAAAACTGTTTCAGACCTAAGAATAGCTACGGTGCTTATATACAGACGTCTAAATTGAGTGGTAAGTTTGTTTGACACTATCTGTGATTTTTATGTTCTGACAAATACGGCATTTTATGTATTTATGTTTTTTTTTAATTGACTGCTTGGTTAAAATCGGAGATAGAATCTGCAAACACTTGACTCTCTTGTATCCTTAAGGGTATTAGAAATCTGAGATTTTGAGAAAATAAAAATAAATGTTTAGGGGGTGAAAAACAAGACAGTCTCCAGGAGGATTAGAAAAAAAAAGACAAAAATTATTTAGTAAATACTTTGTTCGAATGATTCTAAAAATTGCAATATGTAGTCTAGTTCACTAAGAAATTGTAATTTTTTTTTTTATATACCTCAGTCTTTAAACTAATAAATATATATATCTTTAACCTATACTTTATTCCGTCTCTCGACTTTTGTTTCCCATCGAAAAACTTTTCACTGTCTAACTAAAGTAATTGGGATATGTAGGCGAAATTGTTGTAGGTGTTGAATACACCTTAGAAAAGTAGGACACACACTTTTACTCAACCAAGTCTGTTGTAATTTTTTTTGTGGTTGTAAAAACAAAGTTTCAAAGTGTGGTAAAAACCAAGACAATATCGAAATTTTTTGGGATTTTTTATTTAACTACAGAGCTTATGAGCAAAACCACCGTATTAATGTGGACAATGGACCTATAAATATGTGTTGACTAACACTTATCTGAATCAGTATACTTTCTACTGACATATATTTTTTCTGTTAAAGACAAACAGATTTCTTTTGTCACAAAAAGTGACATTTTGGGTAAATTACCAATGCCGGATGTTAAGGGCACAGAAAATAGACTTAAGTATGTGTTCGCAAAACAGGTTGAATATTTGAGAACTATTCCTAGACTCGAGGAAAAAAAAAAATGTTGGCCCATATATTGTTTATATTTAATATGTGTAAGATTTATTAAGTTATAGTAGGCCTATATAATTTGTTCATGATAGAAACTTTTATCTTTAGTGGCTATTTTCAAAATCAACAACAGTCAAATTTCGGGAACATTTTGGAATAAAAATGTAATTTTTTCAAATTGGCAAGAAAAAAAAAAAATCCATTGTGGATACAAGTATAATTCGAAAACTCCTTTACTCCTTATTACCTAAGCTGTCTATTTGTTACCCCCTCCCCCCTTACCCCCAAGCACAAAACTACTTAAAATATCATTAAAAACTATGCATTTTTTGAAAATTTACACAATTTCACATGGCATCAACTATTTTTGGTTAAGATAACATTAGTTTAAGTTGGGTCAAATTCACTATTTTATGAATCCGAATCACAAATCGGAATCTTGGAAATAATTATGAACCTAAGAGGAAATATAAATATAATACAAAATAAAAATAGGAACTAAATGGTAACATAATTTCCTATAATCCATTCATTATATCGTTCATACATTCAGTTAAGTGTTAAATTACTGGTCTGGAGTCAGGGTGTTATGTTCATCCTATAATTATAATTGGTTCATAACTACCAATAAGCTGTATTAGAGCTCTAAAACAAATTTCACTTGAAAATTGATTTTTTTTTCTAAGGATTTGAGCCTCAAATTTGAAACTTTTTCGAATCTCAGAATCTCGAATATCCCTAATGATTCAACGATATCAAGGCTCCCATCCTAAGTTAATTTCAAAATTTGAATCAGATCAAATGTCCCCAAAATATTGCTATTAATTTACATTGAACAATTTTAAATTCACAATGTAATTCCACTGGCAATTCAATTAAAAACTAAGGTGACCTGGCGGTCTAGAGGTAAGGTGTCAGACTTCTGTGCTGGCGGCCGGGGTTCAATCCTCGGTCCCGGCATAGATTTATCTGATTACCAAACCCTTCCTTCATCTCTGACAAGACATCTTGTGAATGCGAGGAATGCCAGGCCTCCACCGTGGTTCGGATTCCACGTTAAACTGTAGGTCCTCCATTTCATCTCACAATCACCCTACCATAACGCATTAGCGTAAGTGCGTATAACCTGAACGGGTAGTAAGACGCGGTGCTAATAATAATAATAATAATAATAATAATAATAATAATAATAATAATAATAATAATAATTAAAAACTACACTATCTATAAATACATTTTTACTTTGGTTAAAACAAGATTAAGAGTCCGAAAGTTTTGGCCTCATTTGTTGATTACATTTATAAATGGTAATCAATAGACATTTACTGTAACTTCAAAAATCTTATGTTCTATAATGCATCATGATTCTAGTAATAAAATTGTATTTTTGGCAGAGGTAACTTTTTCTTATTTGAAATGTGTCTAATTTACATTTAGATTACATTTGATTTATATTAAATCTTGGATTCATTTTTAATTCAGGATTTGTAAGTCAATAATTATTGCTAGAAACTATATAATCTATTTAAAACTTGACAAAAGTGTAGGCTGGTTCCAATAAGGCGAAAATTAAAATACTCTGAACAAAATTCCACATCAAAACTTAGAAATATATTCCAGTTGTGTGTCACACTATTTTGAAAATATTATTCTAAAGAATAATTATATTTTTTAAATACCTTATTCAGGCTTACAATAGGGATGGTTGGCCTACTTTTGTAAGTTCGGCAATGAACTAAAGCTCGTAATGCTATAAATTAGGTAAGTAAATACCTTATTGCCACAGTTAAATTCGGAAACAGGTAATTTTAACACTAGTGATTTCTGCCATCAATGCGCATTTATTTTACACTTTCAGGCCCACCTGCAAGTATGGAAATAATTTTCAATACAAGTCTATTCGAAATAAAACTAAAATATTGAACACTGAAAAAATATATATATATGTATTTCCATGCTTTATAACCCAATAATTATAAGGTTACCCACATTGATGGGTGCGTAGATAAAGGTGTCAATCCTGTCATTGTTTATCCTCTGAATGAGAAGTTTAGGTTCAAATCTTTGCCAAGTGTACTGAGGTGATTTTTCATAGGTGTTTCCTAGTTGTCCTTTATGCAAATGTGTTTACATTTCTTCATAATTCATACATCCATCATCCCCACCCCACTAGACTAAATTATTGCCTAACCCAGGTGCAATGCACAATAAATAAATAAATAAATAGTGTGCTTAGTTTCCAGCTATTACCTACCTTGGAATGGACACCTGTTATTTGTTACAGGTATGTGTTTGGAGAAAAGGACCTTTTACAGAACAATCTCTGGTCTCCATACCAGTATTAATTTACATCTCTGTTCAAAATATCTTCTTTCAGGTAAGGAAAATCACAACTTCAACTTTATTCCTGTTAATTATGTCGGTTAAGCCTACCAATAGAACATATAAGATGTAATTTAAAGTTGTTCGATTTCCTTGTCCATGTATCATTTTTCAATTAAAAGAATATGTTACTTAGGTGCTGTTATAACTGTAACTAATACGTATAAAATGCATAAAGTCTGAACAGGTAGTGAGATATGTTAATATATATATGCACACAAATGATGTCAGTCAACCTAACATAACCTAACCTAAACCTGGAATTACCTAATAAAATTGTAGGCTATACTAATTTATTAATTTATTCTATGAGCTAAGCTAAAATTTATATATTAACAAATTTATACTAGGTTTGGCTAGGTTATTTAACAATATTCGTGCATAATCTATTTATAATGAAACATGTCCATCGTATGAGTTAAGAAGGATGAAAACTAGTATTGCCTGAAGAAATCGGGCTATATCGGTTTTGCCTACAAGTGGCAGGATGTACCAATTTGGCTTAGTCCGATCTAGTCTGTCCTGGAATCGGGTTTGGTCTGTAACATATATATATATATATTACATTGGGATTCACATACTATTTTGGTGGTGTTAAGTGTGTGTGAGTCAACATTTAAAGTCATGACTTTAAATAAACAAATATGAGGGAAATGAGTTCTATATTCTAAAGATTGATAAACTATCAAACATTCTCCAATGTTTTATTATTTAAATTTTTAGATATTTTATTTAGATATTGTATAAATCATACTTATTCTATGATAGGAGTGGCCAGACTTTTTGATTTAGGGATCTAATCCAGAGAAGGGAAATTCTTTGTGATCTACGAAGCCATATGGTATTGGCTACCGTTTGTTTCAATGTTAAAAAAAATTAATAACCCAGTTTGTGTTTTAATACTAAAACTATATTGTAAATAACTTATAGTTCTTTCACACACTGAAACAGAGTTTTCCCATCAAACGACATGATACCATATGTAATTTACCCCAAAAAAGTACGGTATTTTCTCATTAAACTCTTGACTTTGAAGTTGATGCATGACACCGCATAATCTTAGAATAGTTTGTTGAATTAGTTAAAATTAATCTGTCATAAACAAAGGCATGATTGTAAATGAGCATCAGTCAGACAGCTTAGTTATTTAGATTTTTTTTATTGTTATTTGAGAAAAATCTGCAAAACTTTTCTCTCATTTTCTTTCTTTCAATTTTATTTAATCGATTGACAAGGTAATCAACCAAACTAGTGGCCGCAGTCAGCTGATAGATTGCAATCGACTGTTTGGCTACCTCTGCTTTATGGCATTAGCAACTTTAAATTTCATTGCCCCACTTACAAAAGTATGCCACCTTTCCCTAGCTTGACCTAGTTCTATCTAGTCTAGCTCATTACACTCTATCTCTTTCAGGTTCATTCTAATGTTACCCAGCCATCTGTATCTGGGTCTTCCCATTGGATCTGCCAGTCACTACTCTGTTAATGATTATAGATTCTCCCATTAGCGCTTCCAACCATAATAATTATATGATTCTTGAATATACAAAAATTCTTGTGTTGAGTACAGGTTATGTAACTCATCATTATGTAACCACCTCTAATCCCCAGTAGCCTGATCCATTATTGGACCAAATATCTTTCTAAGACATCACTGCCTACAGATAATCTTTACATTACTTTTGAAGAATTTTGTCAAATCTTGAATAAACTCATTTAAATTGTTCCAGAACAGAATTCATTGATCTCCCATCCCGATGGGAAATGGGGTGCTAACTTAGAAGAATTCCATCGCAGGTTTGACCCTGAGCTGACTGCTGGTGAGGGCCCACAATGGCTGAAGAACCTTTATTTTCTCTACTTGTTGGAGTTGCGAGCTCTAGCGAAGGCTGCTCCATACTTGATGAGGGAAGAATACTTCACTGGTAATGACCAGGAGGACGTGGAAGTTCGACAAGCCATCAAGGACTTTCTCAATGTTGTCAGGTAAATGCATGTGAGCAGGTGTGTGAAGTCCAATTTTTCAATTCACAGCGAACTTGAATCGAGTATATATGAAATATTCTCCAAGCTGAACCAAGGTTCGAATATTTTCTTTTAGTTGTTTTATGCTTGAAAAAATATTAATTTGGTTATTTATATAACTTTATGCACTAAGATTACTTGGAAAATGTTTTATTGCACTATTGTTTGTTGTTAATCTGACAAATAATAACTTATAATTAAATTACTTCGTGTTTTTTCCATTTAAATATTAATTTGTAATGTATAAACCAGCTCAGAATGATTATAATTGAACATAAATTGAGTATTTTAGCTGTCAATATTTTTATTGGCGAAGCTTCAAAGCCAGAATTTGTTTTGAAGCGAAGTGGAATCTGATGTTTTTTTCGAAACTAAGTTAAAGCTTCAAAGGTTTGGCATATTTTCATATGTATTTAATATGTGGTGTAAATAGAATATTATGTTGGCTAACCTTTTGAACATATGACAATAAAGTGTACTCATTGACTATCTTCCTCCCCTCACGCCATTTCGTGTCACTATCATCTCTGCCTTGAACCTCCTCATATCACGGAGCAAAGCGTTTGTCAGCAACTAACATCTAGAGTTGGGTCAATCCACTTTTTTTATGAATCTGAATCTTGATTTCAAATCTTCAATTTTATCTTAAAATCCTGAATCCCAATCTTGAAAAAATAATTAAAACGTAAGAGAAACAATACATATAATAAATTGAATGGTTGAAATAGAAATAGTAACTAAATGTAACCTGCTTTCTTATTCTTTATAACATTTATACTTTCAGTTAAATGTTCAATTACTGGTCTGGGGCCTGGTTGTTAAGTTTATTCCATACTGAACCCCCATTAATCAGTATTAGAGCTCTAAAACTAATTTCACTAGAAGAATTTGTGTCTTGAATCTGAAATTTTCTCGAATCCGCAAATCTCTTATATCCTTAAGCGTTTGAGGATTCAAAGGCCCATATCATCTCAAATACTATTTAATTCTCATTCCAGTTTGAGAAGGCCCAAAGTAATTCAAGAAATTACATTAATTGGAATATTGTATTTGATGGAACTGCATAACTACTATTGAAAAACTGGGCGTTGTCATTCTATTATTTTCGTGTTGTCAATCTTTCCCTAATTATAAGACAACTATCACAACACTGGTTTGTTGAGGTTGCCAGTGGCTCCTTATTACCCCTACAAACAAGCTTCTGACACAACTGAAAGCGAGGAGATTTAGCAACAATTAACCAAGAGGAGGGTGAAGATAAATCTTTTTTCTATAATACCAACAGTTCCCTCAGCGATGATATTGGGTGTAGACGATGAAACATTACATAAGCCTCTTTAAAAAAAAAAATGATTCAGATTCCTAGATTTTTATTTGTTAAATAGTAGGCTTGTCTCACATCTAGTTTTAATGTATCATTTTTAAAAATCAATGAAAAACACATTACACTTTTTAATTATCAACCCATGAAACTTTATACAAATGCATAAATAATATTATTTAATTATTTCTAAAGCTGTTTGATAAAGTTGATGTTTAAAAAGATTATACTAGTGTTCATAAAGTTTATTTTTAAAACTATGACTTTTTACTTGTTGGCTTTCTGCAGATCATTCCCTGATCACTTCAATGAAAGTTCAATGTTCACGGGAGGAAAACAGGCAAAGAAACTTAAGGAAGAGTTTCGACAGCACTTTCGCAACATCTCTCGCATCATGGACTGTGTGGGATGTGACAAGTGCAAACTGTGGGGGAAACTTCAGGTACAATTTTCTTATGAATACATCAAGGTTCCCATGGATCTGGAGTACCGGGAAAACACATGACGTTTTATATTCCTTAAATTGAAAAATGTTGCCTAGATAAGGAAATCGAATATGGGACCTTTGGCTTATCACGCCAATTTTCTTAGCACTGAGCTTTTTAATACTCTTCCTGTGCCCAGTTATTCTTCACTCATCATATTTGAAGGCCGAGTCTGTCACACCTGGATAGCTCATAGGAAGAGCATTGGCATAATAAGCCAGAGATCCCAGGTTTGATTCCTGTGTCCAGGTGTTATTTTTCAATCCAAGGAATATGATATTTAGATGTGCCTTTAACTGTACTTAACAACTACAATAGCTTTACAATTTAAATCACATCAATTTTGTTAAAAAAAAAAAATACTGGAATTTTTGGGATTTAGAACCTTTAACTGAAATAGTTAAACTAAGGGTGGACACGAACCCGCTTAGGAAACGTCAGAATTCCTCTATTCCCTTTAAGTCAGGCGGGTTTGGGTATTTGCCAAAAAGTTCCAGGCGGGGAAATAGAGCTGCTTCATGCTCTAGCAGATATTGCTGACTCGTCACTTTTTTTTTAACACTGCATCTTATTACTCTTTCGGGTTATATGCCTATATAATACATAGACTATGGAGCCATTGACATGAGTCTTATCATTGGTAATCTCTTTTGTATACAGTAGTCTTCTTTTTTTTGTAGAAATCTTAAGGGAAGCGGGGGTGTATTTTAATGCTTGTGGAGAGAAATACACATTGAGAGATGTGTGACTCATTGTGCTCTGTCTATCAACAGTTATGTGCTGGGTTCAACAAATGAGAGAGCTTGAAAGATTTAGAGGACAGAGATATTTTTACTCTACCATCTTTGGGCTACAAAATTGGGGGGATTGGGAAGCTTGCCAAGCGCAACCATTTATGAGTGATAAGCCTGAATGTTGTTAGCGAGCAAGACAGGGATTAGAGATTAAAGGGGTGTTTTGAATACATACTCACTCCTGGTATCTTTTATGAGTTCGTCCGTTTAAATACTGTATCTTACACTACTGTCGTTTGTTCAGTATTAAGATGTGCTAATCTAGGGTAAGTAATCTGATACTTTAGCTTAGTTGGTAGCGTGTCTGTCTACTGAACTAAGGGTCTCGAGTTAGATTCCTGGCATGGCCGAAAAATTTATCATTAGTTATGTGTGGGCTTACCCTTTCACACTGATGAATTAACGGTCGGAAACTGGATGTTGTGTTGTATACATATAAATAATTTGTATCCTGAAATCATTACTTATAACTCAATCAAGCTTCGAAAGGTTGTTTAAATTTTGAAGTAAAAATATTTTCAAATTTCATGAGCGTATAAAAGAAATCTAAAATAATTCTTAGCATTCAAATTTGTGAGTATTAGTTTTTTTCTCATCAAAATTTGTTTTTAATACATTAAAAGGGTTGTGCTGCAACATTATTATTTTTGGTTTTTAACACTTGCACTTCAGATCCAAGGCTTGGGTACAGCATTGAAGATTCTCTTCTCCGGGAAGTTTGATGCTGTTGACCCTAGCGGCGCCGACTTAAGCCAAATGTCCAAAAACAAGTTCCAGCTTCAAAGAAGTGAGATTGTCGCTCTCTTCAATGCGTTTGGAAGGTAAATAGCAAATACATTCGAACCTGGTTTATTCAAAGCTGAAGGGACCACTAGAAAAATTCGAACCATCCAAAAATTTGAATTAGGTAAATTTTTATTTGGACTAGAAAAATAACTTTAAAGATCAATTTAGTGAAATAAAATTCAATAGTATATACCGTATATATATTATTTTATTCTTAGTTTTTTCATAGCAACAGGTACAGTACAGAATACTGTATTTACAATCTTAAAAAAAAACTAGAAATATTTTATTATTTGAGCCTCAATTTTTACAAACATTTAAGATTGAATTGAAGTAAATTTTGTAATGAAATAATTTCTAGTGAAAGCCCATAAAAGCTGCATGCACAACTGCGCATAGATTGGGGCAGAAGACGTAATCATGCACAATAATTACATTAAGAACTAATAAACAATATATGAAACATTTCAAACTCCCAAGTACCTGTGATTTTTTTTTCTTGTAGAGTAATTTAAGTTACAAAAGCTTATTTTTGGGGAAAATTAGCACATTAAAACATCAATTTTATAAACTTTTTTGTGTGTAAATGTGAGTAATTTTAATGTCTTTAAAAACCAAGATTTCGATTTTTAATTTTTTGTTTTCCAAAAGTATTTACCATCTATAAAAATGAGTCATTTTGATTTTAATAACATGTGTTGTTTTCATATATATTTTTAAAAGCTCATATTTATAAAATATAGGATTTACATTTTATGTTTGTTTTGACTGGTGACATTTTAAATATATTCTACTTTTAAAATAATCAAATATATACACTTAACAATTTTAAATTATGACTATACCTGAACTCGACTCAAACTTAGGTGCTCTTTGAAATACACAACTTGAATTAAAAACCAAGCTCACAGACCCCTATTTCTCGCTACAACCAAAATGTCTTACATATTAGGGGAGGGGGATCATGCTACACCACTACTGCCTAGCGACTCTGACCTGGCTGCCAAATTGATCAAATTTAAATTTATAAATACATAATAAACATATCTTGATGTTAAAGGGTCCAGGTGTGGCTTTTTTTTTGTCTTACTGAACAAGTTGCAAGTGTAACCACAACCTTAGGTTAGTAAAAGTTGGTTAAGTATCAATACAAAATCCTATAAAATACATTTGATTAATAAATTACACTGTACATCAGAATAGTGTGGAGCTTTGAGCCTTTATGTATACTAACTACTGTTTGTTGTTGTCAGGCTGTCAACGAGTATATTTGAGCTCGAGCAATTCCGAGAGATGATGAGATAACCACTGGACTACCAGCAGGACTCTGATCACTGCTGACTCTGATTAGCTGGAAACAAAACATCACATTGCAACCAAATACCTTAGTACTGTACATTATAATATAGGTAAAGGATGAATGTTCCTTTTTCGTTAATTATTCTCACATTTGTATCAATTTATTAAGCGCGATTTAAATGTTTGTAACAGAACAATTGGGTGAAAGTTATTTATAAAGATGTTCTCTCTTCAATTTTTATCCATATCATTTAATGCAAGGTAGAAGGTACAAGGAAAAAAGGAATGGAAACAAACACAATATATCTTTCATGGTGAACAGAGGAATATAATTCACATTTTACAATATGTGCTGGTGGGAAAGCAGATGGATGCTTCACTCTAGTCTTGTTCACAGTGATGAAAAAGTGGAGGTTCTCGGTTCATTTCCTTATTGGTGTTTTATTCTACTGGAATTTTCCTGGGGGAGGCTTGAAATAGTCAATACAAATTTCCTATTTGTACTGGTCGTCGAATGGTCTAATGCGTTACTCTCATGTTAGTCTGGATTGTTTCAATGATGGGTTAGGTTAGGGTTAAAATCCCAGTAGTAGAGGTGTGAGTGAGTGAGTGAATGGAGCTTCGAAACTTTGACTTGGCTTCAAAACAAACATCAGCTTAGACTTTGCTTCGAAAAAAATATCGGCTTCGGAGCTTTGCCAATAAAAATATTGACAGCTAAAATACTCATTCTATGTTCAATAACTGCCATTATAAGCTGTTTTGTACATTACAAATTAAATTAATTTGTTAAAAATCTGATGTAATTGAATTGCATGTTGTGATAGTATCTTAATTTATCAGATCGAAACAAAATATTACAAACAATTGTACAATAAAACATTTTCCAAGTAATTTGAGTGCATAAACTAATTTAAATAACCACAATTTATTTTTTCAACCGTAAAACAACTAACAAAAAATATTCTTACCTAATGGTTCGGTTTCAAGAATATTTCATAAATTCGATTAGAGTTCACTTTGAATTGAAAAAAGTTGACTTGGGACACGCCTACCCAACAGGGTATACTAAAGAAAGGCGGTTTTTCCTTAATTTTTTCCCTCTCTCCTCCAACACAAATGGGGTGCATTTCCTATGAAATGCTACCTTTTTATTCTGATCCCATTGGCTTAGTTAATTAATGTGTACAAACCGAATATGTACTGAGATGTAATGGAAACAATTAGGAATAGGCCCTCGAATCCTTAAGGATATTTGAGATTCACGGATTCGAGAAAATTTCAGAATCTAAACTCAAAATTCATAAAAAATATATATATTTTTTTTTTCAATTTTAAAGTAGTATTTGTTTTAGAGCTTTGATACGGCTTATTAGTGGCTCAGAACCAATACTAATTAAAGTATGAGCTTAACAACCAGACCCCAGAGCAGTAATTTAACACTTCATTGAATGTATGAATGTTATAATGAATGGATTATAAGAAAGAATCTTAACATTTAGTTACTATTTTTATATTTATATTTCCTCTTAGGTTAATAATTTTTTTCCAAGATTTGGATTCAAGATTTGAAGGTAAAGTGGAGATTTCGGATTCATAAAATAGTGGATTCAACCCAATTCCCAAAAAACATATAAAAAATTACAACCTCCTAAAAGAGGGGAAAAAAATTGTAGAATGAAAATAAACAGGTGGAAACAAAAGGACCAAGTTTCTGTCTATTCACTCTGTTATTCTATATAGATTTGTTTTACTTTTTCTTGGCCCCTTGAAGAGAGAGAAAGAGAGAGAGAAGTATTGTGATCGTTAAAAACAAATTGAACTTTAGATTTTAATAAAATGTCTATGTTTCATTACACCTGGAAACAGAAAAGGTTGTATTTGTGATGCCATCCGTCTCTGTGTGTATTTATCTTGGCCTCTAGCCATAACTATTTTACCAATCGAGCTAAAACTTGGTAAAAGTTTTTTTTTATAAAGCTCTCCTCAGGAGCTTTTGGAATTAGATTTATTTACAAAAAAAAAATCGACTTTCTGGAAATCTGGATTAAATTTTGTATCCAGCCACTCTTTACAGACAAAATGGCTATTCTCATTTTTCGATAAAAATGGCTTTAAGCAGAAATTTCCTATTTTGATCATATCTCTGTAACTATTTGAGATATGAAATAGTTCATCTTTGTGAAGTTGTAGCACTATTAAAAATCAAAATCTTTTATTTGAAATATATATTTTTTAAACTAACACTTTCTAGGCTATAAGCAAACACACACGCACATATATATATAGGTTTTTTAAATGTGAATTTGATTTTAATGCTATCTGTGGCAGTGTATATTTTTTATTGAGGCTCTTTGGTGGAATGTTTCTGCTACATTTTATATTATTTAGTTTCATAAATCTTAGTTTTTAGTAAATATCTCCATTTTAATATAAAAGAGAAGGAAAGTATGCAGTGCATCATACCATTTATTTGTCTTTTAATTAGCTTAATTTAAGAGGCAATCCAGAAGCATTGTTAAGTGTGAATATTTTCCTCTTCTTTTTTTTTTAGTGGAAGATGTGTACATCCCGAATGGTTAGAAAGGTGCAGCCAGAGCTTAAAACATAATGTAATGTGAAAGCCATATTGTGTTTGTTTTTAAATAGATTCCTATCTTTCTCCTGTACGTTCTTCCGTGTTTGTGTTAAGTTAAAAGGAAGGGAAATGCACAGCCCACCTAACTAAGCTAGTTGGCAGAAAACTTGTTGCGTTAGAAATACTCTTCTTCAGGGGCTAAGCGCCATGCTGAAAGGGTTCATACAGGGATAACATATCCATAGTGTATACTGTGGATAACAAAAGGCTAGTGAAATGTGTTATACCAAGTTTTCAAAAAAATAGTTTTGTAAGTGATTTGGATATTTTCCTTCCTTTAAACTGTTAGAATATAAGAAGCTATTATTTTCTCATTCAAGATAATTTTTAGGAATAATAATTTGAAGGTTGGGCTGATTAACGTTTTAAGCTAATCTACAAAATCGAGCATTAGTTATAATATTATTATTAAACACTCTTCATTCTTTTTGATTGTAAAACTTTATTTTAGAGGTGTGCTAGTAGGAAACAACACATATCCGGATTTTAAAATATATTAATATAATTTTACAATTTTGTTTTAACTTAAAATTGAATAAAATAAATTAAACTTTGCATGTTTTCTAAGAAAATTTTCAAATTCAGACTATTCAAATTTTTTGAGATTACTAATAAATCTTAAAAGTCAAGTTTGAGCAGCTATTAAAACTGACTCAAATTTGAATTTTTGAGGTCAACATTAAAAACATTCCATTATATTATTGGTGTTATTTTATAGGTATTGACACTATCTATCAAAAGTGACACCTGCAGATAACATGACTTAAATGTTTTAATATATTAAAGACATTTAATTTTTTTTTTAAACCCTCAGGTACTTTTTTTCCCTACCAAAATTTTAAAATAGCAGTTAAAATTATTTTTTAATTTAGTATTTGTGTGTATTATTTTAGTCAACATCTCTGTTGCTTAGTGGAGCAGAGCTTTAGAATTAAATTTTGAAAAGTAAACAATGGCAAAAATTTGATATAGTCATGCTCCAAATAATTATATTTCATCTTTGTTATTTTTAATTTGAGCGAACTTATTTAAAAGTTCTTTGATATTAATTTGATTAAAATATTAGTTCAGTAAAAATATATACTAATAAAACTTAACTTTTTAAATACAAATTAATCAATTATTAAAACTTTTTTGTTTCTTTTAAAAAATTACAATAGCGTTCATATTTTTACAATATAAAGAACAGTGTACAAAAATTAAAATAACATGTATTAATATTTACAAAAAAATAGCTATTATAAAAATTATAATAATTTTTAAACAAGATTGTCATACTTGGTAACTGATAAATTTATTATGAATCTATCTAATATCATATGCACAACCCTTCTATTACCTTGCTAATTGGAGTTTAGCTATTTATTTAGTGCTGACCTTGACACTATTCCAAAGAGAATCTAAAGTGAACAAATGAAAGAAAAAAATCATAGTACTCTTTTGCACTAAGTTGTACTTAATACAGTCTTCTACTAATCTCTTTGTGACACCTAATCTACACAAATATACCTATAATCCATTCACCGTAGGAATTGACTTCTGAAAGGCCTTTTTCCCTACCATTAATATACTATATAGTAGGATATTGGTAGGAAAAAAGGCCTTTCAGAGAGTAATTCCTACCGTGAATGGAATATATATACACCTTCTTTATCTGTGTGTTCTGACCTCTTTCATTCTACATCCATTATACTTCGTTGCTGTCTTTAACATACCAATGGATAGATATCTGCATATCTGTAAATTTCACAAACAAAATCCAAGCCAACACTTTAGATTAGTCATTAGCGTGTCTGTCCACTGAGTAAAGCGTCTCGAGTTCGATTCTCGGCATGGCCGAAAAAATTTTCATTAGTGAAATGTGGGTTTACCCTTTCACAATGATGAATTAATGGTCTTAAGTTAGATTATTAGTAGAGATGGGTTGAATCCACTATTTCTCAAATCCGAATCTAGAGTTTATTTTCGAATCTCGAATCCGAATCCTAGCAAATTGCTAGAAATTTTAATGATTTACAAATAGGCCTGCGTTACACAATATAAGCCTAAACTGTAAATTAAGATTTATTTTAATTATGCTTTCAATTTTAATCAACCCCAACCACCCCTCGCAAAATACATGTTAAAATCCAGCCAAATTAAACAATATAGACTCATATTATTGTTTAAAAATCAAATCAATCAAAATTTGAGTGTCTTTTAGCTATCTTTAAAAGTGTTGTTAGAATGAGTTAAGTTTCTAAAAAAATGTGAAATAAACAGATTAGGCTTAGTTATCCTTTGGTCAACTTTAATCATTGTTGAAGGATTATAAATTATTTTAATAAGATAGCAAAAATAAAAATACAAACGCATATTTTTAATAAAGACTAAAACAACATGCATTGGAAATAGTGAACTCAATTATGCCTGAGTATGTTTTATTATTTTTTCTTATATATCCATTGTCTATCGTCGCGTAGAAAACAAGAAATATATTCGATTTTTGCGATATATCGATTTCTGAGAATACATTCTATTTAAAACACAAACATATTTTGACTCCAATATGTTCATTCCTATTTTATAAGGCAGGATTACATTATAATATTTTTACAATTACTTCAATAACATATTTAAAAAATAATAAACTCTTATTTAAAATACATTTAAAAACAAATAATGAATTAACAATTTGTTATTTGAGTCTTAAAACTCAAGAGCGCTTACTAAGTGATCAGATTACCTAAATCGATTTTAAACAAACAATCGATATACAATACATAGGCCAGTAAGCATAAATAAACAGTTTTATCGGTGTCTGAATGTTTGGGTTCTTTCTCAGCTTTTTCCTCCCCTGCCTTCTCAACCATATTTTTATATTTATCTGGCTCACTCATAAATACAAAAATAAATTAATAAATAAAGATTCAAGTCTAAAGTGAATACATTCATTAATTACTCTTTATATATCGTTGTTTTGAGCATGATTATTGTCACAATTGCTTTTACTCTTAGCTTTTCGAAATATACACTGCATAACATTTATTATTTTCTAATGACCACACTAGCTAATATGTATATAATATATAACCCTCTTTTCACATTAATTTTGTAACGGTTTTTAAATACAATTTCTTGGTAATCAAATTGGTTACTCTGGTGTGTCTTATGAAAAATTAGTGTACATGTTGGCAACTCTTCTTGCCGAATGGTTTTACAATTTTATACATTCTATAATTTCTTTAATGGTTTTATTATATGACATTACTGTGTTTTAAGCACACAAGTTGTAGGTTGGTGACATTTAATGCACTGCCGTTAGTTTAATTAGTATTAATGTGTAAGATACAAATTTGTGTGCAATACTACTTAGTCATTTTTTGTCCAACAAAAGTATTTCTACCTAAATAAGGTAAAGGAATTGTATGTATAGTAATTAGGCGGCTAAAATGATACTTTAAAACAAGCCAGGTGATAAATTATTTTTAGAATCGAGAATATAGGGTTTAAAAAGCCTAAAAAGTAATAACAATAAAAACCTATTTCCTGAGGAAAGAGAAAAAGTAAACTTTATATCCTAACATAAACATATTCTTCCTTAAGTCCTATCTCTTAGCACTTAAAATAGAAATTACAGGTTGAGATTGTAATTTGTGCTAATACTTAAATAATGTTTGGAATTTATTCATTAAGATGGGACAGTTAAATAACACCTATGACCGGCTTACCACTTTAAAAATCAGTGTTTAGTGTTTTCTTGTTTAAGTATCACCCGCCGTTGTGGTAGTATGTCAGTCTATCTTAAACCTTGTAGTGCCACGAGCCAATTCGATTGCCTTTCCAGATAGCTACTTGTTCTGGTACTATCTGATAAATAAGGTAAGAGTATTTTCACTAAAATGAGAACATTCCCTTGATGATACAAAAGTATATGCAGATAAAAATGATAGATAATTCTGAAAAATCTCTTCCTAAATAACACTTTAGAGATATTTCTTACACAACCTTACACAAATTATTAAATAACCTTTCCACTCTTAACACCTAAATCCACTATAGTTGGGG
>CABFOW010000297.1:214675-240918 GCA_902141385.1 Timema californicum
GAGGGGGGGGGGCAATCAAAAGGGTAAATTACTATTGCTCTATTATCAAGACCTTTTTGTGTATAAGCGGTGCTTGGGGACTGTTTGGTTGATATGAATTGTGATGCAGATATTTTCTGTTAAGACAACACCCAGGAAGGTTACATTTTACTATGGCTTGTTATTGTTGAAGTTTAAGGTGCCAAAGCTGTGGAGATTGCCTAGGAAATAACTTAAAGCCCACTTTTACCATGTTTAGTTAATTTTATACAAAACTATCTTATAATTTTATAATATCTTTGAAACATTTTTGTTAGTCATAGTTAATTTTTGTTCTTTGTATAAAAGCAAGGCTGTGGAGTCTGTACACTAAGCCTTTGACTCTACTCCTCTATTTTTCTACTTTCCAACTCTGACTCCTTCATAAATAATGTTGAAAGTGTATTAGTTGATAATAACAAATTTACCACAGTAAAATGCTTCAATACTGATGACTTCCTAATGGGTTTCCCAATCTACCTCCACACAAGTGTGGATATGTTTCCTCTTATTCTACCTTTGTGTAATTAAAAGGTGTATAGCCTAGATGGATAGTTAAAACTCTAAGAAAAAGTTTGCTCTTTTTAACTCTGAACACCGCATCAAAATATTCTGGACCCATTCCAGTAAACATGAATCATCTGGTGTAATTTTGTGAAACTAGGCAGCTTTATTAAACTTTACTATCTATTGTGAGTATAATTAACCTCAAGTATTGGGTATAAAGTCTCCTTGGCTGTACTTTTGATTAGCAAACAATGTATTTCAAGGAATCGGAAGTTGTTTAATTGAAGACTCATTCTAGCTCATTCATTCAGAACACACATAAGGGGCAATCTCCTTAAGGGTGTTTTGGTAAAGGGGGGGTAAAGAGGGAAGGCCTTAATACCTCTTACATAATGTTTTTTTTAACGAATGTTTATAGTGTGTTACACCTAATTTTATTGCAATTAAATTATTTTACAATTTTATATCACTTGCTTTATTGCCGATCCTTATGCCTAAAAATAATCTAATTAACCAAATAATGAAAAACAGCCTTACATAATTTAACGATGACCCTAAATGGGGGTTTGAATTATATAAAGTCCTTCTAAACGGTCACACCATGTACATATTTGATGTTTTGTGTTAATAGAAGTGACATCACTAGTTCTGGAAATATTTGTGAAGTGTCGTTTATGTTGAATTCTGTCTAGAATAAAATGTTCAAAGTGTGTTGTAATGTATTTCACAATGTAACAAAGATGTCACACAAAGCTCTAACTGTAAATTGAACAAAGCTCTCATTAGCTCTCTCTTAAATGTTAATTAATAGTAATAAAATAAATGGGAGGTTGATATTTATAAACATAATATATATAATATATCAGAAAGGTATAGGCTTTGATAAAACTCACAAGATTAAGATATATTGTTTAATTTAGGAGGGATAGCCAGCACACTTACCTTGGTGATACTGGAGTACTCCAGTATGCTGGCTATCCCTTCTGTATCTAGATGAAGTAACAGTATTTATGTACAGTTAAATAATTGCTATATCTTAATATTATGGTTATTTGGAATAGAGCACTAGGCTAAATCATGGTTTGAATTAGGAAGGATAGCCAGCACACTGGAGTAATTCAGTATCGCCAAGGTAAGTGTGTTGGCTATTCCTCCTTATTTAAACCATGATTTAGCCTAGTGCTCTATTCCAAATAACCATAATATTAAGATATAGGAATTATTTAACTGCACATAAATACTGTTTCTTCATCTCGATACAGGTACAATAAAACTATTGTAAATTGCGATTGTTTAGTTTATTTTCTTTAATAAATTTTAATAACTGATTAACTGTATGCTGTGTAAGTATATATTTTGGAAGATAATGCAAATATATTTGTTAGATTTTTAAAAATGCAGATGACTCATTGAATGTATCATATTTACTCGCAAAAAAGATCCCTATTGCAAATGCCCTAATTTTTCTATTCTCAATTCTGATTCATCATCATTTACAATTTAAATACTTTTCCATTTATCCTAATGACTATTAAAAATATATTTATTTATGTTAAGTACCATAATGGGCTTGGAAAAAACTAACATGTGTAGAAAGTAGGAAAATTAAAAAAATATTTGAACAAAACAGCCATGCTTGATTTACACAAGATTCCTAGAATGAAAAAGTAATTTTGAATATATTTACAATTTGCCAGTACTAAAGTGAAATGGAAAAGTAACTAATAATGACTTCGGTGGTTGAATGGTCTAAGGTGAAATTCTCACAATAGACTAGACTGTCAATGATGGGGAGATCGGGTTCGAATTTAGGTCAGGTCTAATGAGGGCATTTTTACCAAAAGTGTTTTCGACCCTCCAACCACGCCAATCTGGGTACATTTCCTATAAATATAACCCCTCAAATCCTTAAAATAGCTAGCATAATTATTACATAAGAGTATAACCTGAACTAAGAGTAACCCGTGATGCTAAATAAAAAAGTTAGCCAATTATGACTATTGCTGTTTCATTAAAATGCCAAAACTTTTATCATTTCATTTACAGGAACTTGATAGCTAAGAATAGAGGCCTCTGAATTGTGATATTAAGATTAATTCTTAATTATTTTGCTACTAGTAAGCAAGGGTATTGTGGAACAAAGATTTATATGATTGATTTATTCATTACTCAATATTACCAAGCTAATAATTATATAGAAAACAATAATGAAGACAAGATTAAATGAAATGTGCCAATATTTACTTGAAAAGGAGTTAAAAACGTGTGATTATTGTGATGTTGGTGTAAAAAAAATAATTTTACCTTTTTACTACTATAACCCTACTATATGCTAGTATTCTGATATTGAAAAATCTTTCAGATTGTTATTTATATCAAAATCGGTCCATAACTACACATATTTAGTAAAATTACTTTGTCTGGCACATTGTGTTACAAGATCAAGCAGGTTTTCCTCGCTCGGTAGACTAGATGACTCATGACGGGAAGATCAAGGTTTGAATGTCGGTCAAGTATACCGAGGGTGGTTTTTCCAAAATGGTTTTCCACACTCTTCACACAAATGCGGGTACACTTTCTATAAATTTTACCTCCTTAATCCCTAAAACCATTAGGGTAATTAGTACATGCGTATAACTCGTAGTAAGAAAAAGAAAATTACTGTGAATCTCGCTTAACACATTTGTCTCTGTTGAGACATATTAATCTCATTTCTCTAAGTCAATAGGGATTTTTCTGTCCTCTCTCCACATCTTTATGGCGTGTCTTTAGACAAAGCTGAGTCATGGTTATGCGCATGTGCAAGAATTTGTTTACATCATAGGAAGAAGAATACTTTAAAAAAAAAGTGGCTCACAAAAATTTTGAACTTACTGGTGTAAAAGATCTCTTAACGCTTATATGATCAATATGACTGCCCTTAATCCTACTTATGTCACACTAACTAATAACCTATTGCTTTAAGCCAAATCCCTCAGAGTGACATCTCCCCCCCCCCCCCCCCNCCCCCCCCCTTCCCGTTTAGTTGAGGTATTATTGAATCTTCCACATCCATTCTTTATAATATAATTAATGAATATTCCCTAAGGTGTGATAGAGGTTTATTTAATAACAATAATTTCACTTGTAATTAGTTTATTTTTAATAACATTATCTACCAGTACTGTGTTATTCTCATGTTCATGTAAATATATATTATTATTGTGTATGTGTTGAAGACTTTCACAGCCAGCTTGCTACACTTATTGCATCTCAACTATTTTAACAATTGCATTCCTTGGGCTATTGATTAATTAACTTGACAAAGTATTACAAACTTGGCTAAAATTTATATAATTTCTTCTTCTACTGAATTGTTGACCTTTTTATTGTTGGAAATTAGAAGGTTTACAGTAAATAAACATATTGACACATATGGAGTATTTTATTAATAATATATTAGGCATGTATGTAAATCACAATATTAAACAATTAATATAACATGTCTACTCCCAAGATGTCAAATGTTTCAGTCTTGTTTACTTTCCATGGCAACTCAGCCATTCACCCTTACCACAGCACACAATAAACCTATATCTCCTTGTAAACATATTCATATAAAATTCAAAATACATCCAATGTTCATTACATCATACTCCCCAAATTTAAAGATAACACACACTCAAAACAATTTGAATGGAAACAAGTTTTAAGTTTTACAGAGAAGAGATTATGATTTTTGAAAATTGCAACCAATTATGAACAAACAATTTCTGTTTGTTTAACAAACCAACAAACTTATTTGAAGGTTCATTAAACTAAATAATCTGAACCCCACAATATAAAAAATATTATAAATCTCATTTGTTAGTATGTTTGTATCACTGTACCAGAAAATAATGATTGTTATCCTTGAGATTAAAACATATGTTCCATCTTAGCTCACTAATGTGCATCAACCTTAACAAGTGAATGGTACTCTCGTAATGTTTGAGCACCTATCTGATAACTGGTTTCTCTTACCCAAAAAATTGTTCACGGTGGAGATGTAGGGAACACGAGAAAAGGTCACTGTTTTTGCAGTTTTTATAGCAAAACTTTTTTTGGCCAAAATAATTTAAATATTTCTTAAGTACAAACATATATTTTAATTTTATTCACACTGTGATATCAACAGTTGTTAAATATATGTCATGAGCAAAGTGGCATTAGATGAGAAACTTTTAAATTAAAAGAAAACTGAAAAAGTTGTCATTAAATTCCAGGACACTTTTGGCAGATATTCAATCAAAGCTGATGTAACCGTGCAAAGAAAATTAAACTCTTATATTTTTACTGAACTGTGTACAATTTATTTTGACAAAATTTTGTTTGCTATAAAAACTACAAAAACACTGACCTTTTCTAATGTCCCTATATATCCCCACCTTAAGGGGGACCCGCGTAATGTGTTTCTAAGTTATCCTTGAGTGGACAACCTCACACAACCACAACATTCTAAGATGCCATGCAGCTCAGTATCAGCATAATGTTGTGATAGAACCCAGAAATGGGACTTGGAAATAGGGAAAGTAAGTTAAAATTATTTTATTTAGAATAAAGTTTAACAAACAATGATTATATTTCCTAACCCTAAGTTATTTTATTTAAATTACCTGGCAAGAGATCAAACCAACAACTTCCTAAAGGTCAGACAGTAGAAGCTACAATATGAACAATCAACATCTTTAAGTAGTATAGTCCAGGGAGAAAATAAATTGAACCAACTACTTGACTCTAGGGCTGGTAACACACCAACGAGTCTCATAGAGTAGAGTCCAATCTGACTTTAGAGTCAAGGCCTTTCACACTAGTGAGTCGAGTCATTGATCCCACTAGTTTTATTAAAGAACTCTTGCAAGATGGATGTAGTCCTAGCGGTTTCTATAAATACAATTGTATGGAGGCGCAGGTGTAGACGCTTAAATAGAAGTTGCTTATTGTGGATTTACCCACTTAATGTGTAACAATGCCCCTTTGGTAGTTTCTCACATTTGTTTCCAAATAGTGAAAACTGCATTTCGATGCCGAGATGTTCGAGATGGGACGGGTTATAAATTGAAGGATTCTCTTGAATGAAAACAATGAGGCATTCAGTGTCCATACTGCTAGCCTTGGAAAGCACGTGTAAATAATACACTCGACTCGGTTGGACTGATCAATTCTGTAATCTGCCGCATTTGGATTCTGACTCACATAGACTCGGGGTGACTCGACTCGCCGGTGTGAAAGGTGTTCGTCCTCCATCGACTCGCCGGTGTGAAAGGTGTTCGTCCTCCATCGTACTATCAAATACAATAAGTACTTATCTCATTTGGTGAGTCGTACTTGACTCGGGACTCGTTGTGAAACCAGCCTAAGCAATCAACTAATATGCAACTGACAGTAAATTAATCCCTAAAAGGATTTAGATAGGACACACACTAGATGTGTATAATTCACTCCTTTAAAGTATAAACACTATGGGAAACTTTCTGACAGTTCCCTTTTATATTAGTGATCAAAACCACTAGTATTAATAAAGGCAGAACCATTCTTACATAAATTAAATTGAAGCGACACTATCCTAAAAACCAAGAGGAATAAACTTATGCACTAGAGCTAGTGCACCTATACCCTGATTTTGGTTGTAAGAACAGTAGAGAACACTCAAACCTATTTCTTTGTGGCCAACATTGATAACATTTTACTATATTGGTTGTGCTATTCTCTAAGTATTAATAATATATATCAAAAGTGACAGCTGCAGATAACATGGTTTTATGTGTGAATATAGTAACATTGTTTTAGTAACTCTAGTAACTAACATCTATTGTTTTCCTACCAAAATCTGTTTAGCAGAACTTAGAATATTGGCCACTTGAGAGGAGTAATGAGTTTACTTTACTATATACAACTAAGCATAGCTTATTGAATCAATAACTTTAAAGTTAAGAATTTACATAAAATAAATAGGCTTATTATGCCAACTAATATAATAATAAAGTTTCTAGTAAAGTATTATGTTTAAAGGGTATAAGCTACATAAATAATATTTACTGGCAAAGTGCTGGCATTGAAATAGAAGAGCTTCTCAATATTTACAAAAGTTATAAATAAAGATGCTCTATGTCTAAGTACAGCCTAGACCTTATCAAACCATGTTGATATCTCTCGGTCCATCATAGTGTCTTCGACATGATCCGAGAGTAGTGATGCAGGTTACAAAAATTTGGTTCTAGCAGCAGCTCCTTGTAGGTTGGTGAGTAATAAGGGATCGCTTCTTTTGGTTGTTGATGTTATTGAGGAACATCAGCGTTTTGAGATTGGATTAATTTGATATTTAATCTCAAGATCTTTGTGGTGGGGCTTGTGTATGTGTCATAGTGTATATTTATCCTATTCACCCTTATCATTTCCAGCAGCCATTGACAAACTGCCTCTGCTTAGTATTGGAGAACAAGGAGTCTCCATGTTTTTACCTGGAAAGAAAGATTAGTTATTTATCTGGGAAACTGTGGCGATTGATCATGGTATTGCACCTGAATTAGAGATACTTCCTTAGTTTTGGAAGTGTGATAGTGAAAGGGGGATTTGGTTATAATATTAGCTGTTTTTTTTAAATTCCAGTTTTGATCTTCTGTGCTTTGTTATTTGTCCTCTGATGTGGTGACTGTAGTGGTTCTTGCAGCTTCTGTAGAATTATCTGCAGAATCTTCTTATTGTATCATCTATTGATGAGATGCTGCAACTCCAATTATGGTATTTGTATTTGATTCTGTATGATTTATAGTTTATTTTTATGAATGTCTTCTGTCATACCCCATGTCTGGCAGTATGGTTGATCTTATGAGGTTTTTTTTTTTGTACAATATGTTCTGTATTCCCCTTGGCACAAATATTGCCTTGAATGATGGATAAAGTTGTAAATGTTTCCCTTTGGCTTTGTTTCTTGCTAGGTCTGCTGAATCTTAATCCTCCATTTAATGTGTCTCCAAGGTATTAGCCACTATGATTTCTGGAGATATTAGTGTCAAAAAGTTAGATTTCCGTCTTTATTTTTGGTCGTCTTCTGGTTAACATAATTACTGCGGCCTTAGCTTCAGAATATATACATATAATTGTAATGGTGGATCAAACAATGGATTTCATCTCTGAGGGAACTGCATGGTTATTTTTGGGAAACAGCGTTGTCATTCGCATGTTTATGTGTACATATAGAAGTTTCGCAACGTTGATTCTTAAATGGTGTCAATAGCACCTTCTTAACCCAGTACACCATATTCTAATATAACTGAAAGCGAGGAGATTTGGCAACAGTTAACAGAGAGAGAGAGAGTGAAGATTAAGCTTTTTTTCATAAGATTTGCATTTTCCTCAGTGATGATAATGGGTGTAGTGTAATACAAATACAACAACCAGAACTAATTTTACCAATTGGAACAAATGAACGAACCAGATCTTAAACCACAACACCAAGACCAGTAAGTAGATCCATTTATTACTATGCTCGTACAAATAAAAGACCCGCTGTAAACTAATTGATATCCCACAAATGAGATTGGTTATTTCTTAGTCTAAAGTCATTGGTTGACACCTTTTCAAGTTTTCTTTTCTCGAGCTATTTTCATACGTTTTTAAACAGCCCAATCCACATTTGAAGAAACTTATATTTTATGTAAATTGGTTAAAATAAAATATAAGTTACAAGACTTAGCTACAAAATTATCTCTCATGGATTGAAATAATATTTTTATTTTCCTACTAGACGGATACAAGAATTTATATAATTAATACATATATAATTATTTAATGCAAACTCTCACAACCAACTAATTACATCAGCACACAACATACAAAATAACTTAATTCCATAACAGACACAACACCCGCGCTAGAGACCGACAATCCAGCACAATGAGAGGGGATCCCCAATTTTGATAATAAAAGCTCTATGAGTTATATCGGCCCCTTGCACTTTGCCAATTTAAATTAGATATCAACTAAATTGATTTAGTAAAGTAAATTTAACCATTATTTGCCTGCCTGAAGTATCAGTATGGAAAACCATTAAATTGATATTTTTTAAAAAAAATCAGAAATTGAACGGTGTCCTCCAAAGCTAGTCAAGCAGGGTTGCCACACACCTGGACAAACGGAAAAAATAGGATTCGTTTGTGTGTTTGGTAAAAAAACTGAAATCGCAGAGAATTCAGCAAAATCCATTCAAAAAAATACTGAAATATTTGTTAATTTGGGAGATTTAACTGAAAGCTTATATTAGTAGGGCCTTGGACAGACGAAAAAATGAACTGAAGAATTAAGCACGCTCAAACATGTCTTATTACCCCCTTAAGGTGGGAGTGTAGGGGACGCTAGACAAGTATTTTATAGCGAAACCTTTTTTGATTAAAATAAATAAAACATCCAGTAAAAACGTATTGTTTAGTTTTACACACATGCTGATATCAACAGTTTTTGAATATCTGTCACCCGCCACGGTGTCGTAGTTGGCTAACACGCTAGTCGTGTTGAGCTCGACTGCTGAGGACGGGGAGATCGAGGTTCGAATCTCGGTCGATTGAACTGGGGGAGGGGGAGTTGTCCGAAATGGTTTTCCACTCTCCCTCCACGCAAATGCGGGTTAACTTCCTCTAATTCAACCTTCCTAACACATTAGCGTATAACCCGAACGGGTATTAAGACGCGGTGCTAAATAATAAATACATAAATGAATGAATATCTGTCAAGGGTGTCCTAGAATTTAATGACAGCTTTTTATCTTCACTTAAAAAGTTTCTCAACTAATGTCGCTATGATCATGACATATTCAACAATTGTTATCAACGTGTGAAAAAAAAATATTATTATTATTATTATTATTAGCACCGCGTCTTACTACCCGTTCGGGTTATACGCACTTACGCTAATGTGTAATGGTAGGGTGATTGTGAGATGAAATGGAGGACCTACAGTTTAACGTGGAATCCGAACCACGGTGGAGGCCTGGCATTCCTCACATTCACAAGATGTCTTGTCAGAGGTGAAAGAAAGGTTTGGGTAATCAGATAAATCTTTGCCGGGACCGAGGATTGAACCCCGGCCGCCAGAAAAAATAATAATTAAACTCTCAGTTTCTACTGAGATTAATAATAATATTTAGCACCGCGTCTTACTACCCGTTCGGGTTATACGCTTTACGTACTAATTACTTTAATGAATTAGGAATTGGGAAGGTTGAATTAGAGGAAGTGAACCCGCATTTGCGTGGAGGGAGAGTGGAAAACCATTTAGGAAAAACCACCCCCAGTTCACCCGACCGAGATTCGAACCTCGATCTCCCCGTCCTCAGCAGTCGGGCTCAACACGACAAGCGCGTCAGCCAACTACGCCACCGTGGCGGGTTCTACTGAGAAACATTTCATTTATTTTGTAAAAAAAAAGTTTTGATATAAAAACTGAAAAAATAAAACACTGGCCTTTTCTCGCGCTACCCACATCCTAACCTCAATGTGGTAAGAATGTCGAAGGAGAATTTGAGAGTAAATGCACCCGAATTTGCATATAGGCCGAGTGTAAAACCATTCAGGAAACACCTTTCGCCGGATATTGATCTTTAGGCGTCTGGAGTAGTATTTCATAAACATAAAACTTTCACAAATGACACCATAAAATCAATTAATTTGTTTATCATATTTTCCGATAGAATGACGTATTTTTTTTCGGTCGAAATTGATAAATTTTACTTTATTTTAAGTGTTATTTTAAAGGTTATGATAAAATATATCAAAAGTGACAGTTTCATTTAACATGACCTGACGTATGAATACGTAAAAAATGTGTTTACTAACTTTTCCAGCTGTCAGATAAGGTTCTTACCATGAACATTGAACAGTTTACTATTTATTCTGCAGAATTTCTACCATACGGGTGGCGCAACTGTGTTTTTTTACCCTTCATCGTTCCATGATTTTAATTGGAGCAGTTGTTTTTTTACGAGAGCAAATTAAACGCTACGACTTACCTATGATTAATCCTACAAGAATAGCAAAATAAATCAAAGATGGCAGAAGAGTGTTGCAATAAATTAACCAACATAAAGTGTAATTAGCTTGATGACGACAAACGATCTCAAAGGGAGGGCCCTCTCTCCCAAAAAAAGAAGTCTCGTGGAAAATGTCGGTACTTGTTTAAAAAGAATAAAGGAGGCTTCAATGAACCTCCTGGCACGATTTGACAAATGATCAACGAGATGCGCGCCACGCCGGAAACAAAAGAGACCCATGGGAGTGTCTCTAGAACGCTGTACGTAGTAACAAAAAGTAACTTGATTTTTTCAATGAACTCTGCATTAAAAGGGAAGACAAATAACTGGGCCAATGTTTCATATAGCTTTGCACCGCATGGGGTTTCACAGGGTAACTTCTTTAAACTTAAAGGAACAATTAATTTAAAAAATAAAAAGTTTTAAGACTGTTATGAGAACATAAAATTGGAAGATGCGTTTAGAAGAGAAAAAAAAAGGTAACACGATTGATTGTTTCTTATCAGAGGCATGAATTTATAGTGCTGTCATTTATTCCGGCTGGAATTATTTTTAACCGCTCAAGAAGCGATGCAAATAGAGCAATGCAAGGAGGAGGAGGGCAAAGTCCAAAGGATTGATGGAGATGCTTTTTTCGCTGCTAGGCTAAAAAAAAAGGCAGGGGGTCAAGGAATACAAAAGAGTCTATGATTGAAACTTATTGTAGGTGGACGAGGAAGAGATCGCCATTTTTTGATTGGGTATACCACCCAGGATCCGGCGAGTCTAAGTGAAAAAATATCTCCGTTTATCTCTCTCGTTTATATAATCTCATTAAATACTAACATCTGTCATCACTTATGGGAAATTATTGTTTCGTTAAACGTGTGAAGTATCCCATCACTTTACAAGGATGGATAACAGATTTTAATGATACCGATATTAATCAACGTGTAGATCATGAGATTAACACAGTACAACCCAATGTGAAGAGAATACAAGGTAGCTCCATATGAAGAAATACATCTGATTGTCTGATCGTGTTACGTCACTCAGTGCACATGTCAGCAGATGACATACACAGAGCTATATATGGCAAACAAACTAAGTTATTAAACAGGGTGTATAGTGACCTGGAAAATAGGGGAAAGTCAGAGAGTTGGATGAAATATCTGGAAATTTCACATAGCCACTAAAATAATACGCAACTTTCAGTTACAATAGTCAAAATAACCATTTTCTTCCAGTTAATACAGACCGTGAAATATCTTTTAGCACAACTCTAGTCCCTGTTGAGTATACTAATCTCAATTATTAGGGTCACGTGTCGTTTATTCACACTTCTACTGCGTGTCTTCAGCCAAAGTCCAGTCGCAGTTATTCGCATGTGTGAGGATTGGATTACATTATAGGAAGAAGAAACTAAAATAGAGAGTAGAGTGTCTCGCAACAATGATTTATAAGTGTACTGATGTAAGGCGATATTTTAATGTCTCGATATTATCTCACTGAAATCTAACTTAGATATCACTACCCAACCGCTCATTACTTTAGGCTGAAATCCTTTAACCTCCTCATCGAGTGACTCAATTTCAGAATGTGTATGTGTCAATATTATTATTACATCCAGTAGTGATCTTAATAAAATAATGTTTATAATATATAGCGACTGAAAAAGTTGGAAATTGGCTATGGAATACCCAGAAAAATCAGGAAATTTAAAAATATAATTTAGCTGGAAACCCTATTAAAATCAGGTCACATTTTGGAGCTTTAATTAATAAACGAACACTTAGAATCCACATCAATATTCAATTAACGTCATCACTCAACTTATTTTACATCCGTTTTCAGCCTGTGGCTTGGGCCAGTTTTTTTATTTAATCCACATATTTTTCACTGCCGACTTTGCTAGTCTCGTCAAATCTTCACATGCCTTATAATCCAACTTCATACTAGAACAGGTACAACATCCAGTCCCCGACCGTTAATTTTTCAATGTGAAATGTTAGACCCACACTTCACAAATAATAAATGTTTCGACCATGCCGAAAATCGAACCTGGGACCTTTAGCTCAGTAGACAGACATGCTACCGATTGAGCTAAGGTGGCGAGTACTTTTGTTATTTATTAAAACATAGCTGCTGTGTATTGGGTGACATAACCAATGACACAATCATATTCCTTCAAGTGGCGCTACCTTTCTACTCTCTTAACATTGGTGTACCCAGTAGTCGAACTAGGCGTCACTCTTGCAAAAGATTGGATTGCCATGGATGAAGAGATCGGAGATAGAATTCCAGTCTGGTTCACTGTAATTATTTAATAGTACGGTAAATGAGGGTTACTAAACTGTGGGTCGCGACCCCTCCATGGGTGGCGAAAAAAAAGATTCCGAGTGTCGCAACAAACATTGACAAACGTGAGTCGATTAAAATATTTTCTACGGGACAATTGAAATTATGATATACAGTGACCTTTTTCTATATTGGTTTAGTTTGTCGAAGAAATAAACGTCGTAAGACATGATTACACCACCACCATTTTAATAATCATTCGTGTGATTCACAAAGATAAATTAATGATTTCCAAAGGCTGAAAAGAGCATTTGTTAAATGTGGATTTATTTTGTCAAAATAAACAAGCGCGTCCCTCTCCATAAATGTTTTATGCTTATTACTCAATTATTTGTAACACTTACCTTTTTAAATTTTCTTATTTTTATCTCCATATGTAAGGTTTGAAAATTATAAATATATAATTAATTTATATTATACATATTATTATATTAATGAAATTAATAATTTACGTGTCTGTCATGAGGGTTGCGTGATATCTATCTATCGCACGCAGAGGTCAGAAATTTTTAACAATTAGTAGCCTTTGTGCTTGTGAACATACGCCATCTCAAAACCAGAATTTTGAAATTTTTACTAGAATGTTTTAAATCAATCTAAGAAATATTAACGCCACGAGAAAGCTATACTACATTTCATACTACAGTTTTTATCTGTGATGTAGTTTGGTGGCAAGAAGTTTTGTGTCAACAGCAAAATTTCTTCTCATCTCGCTATGATTGTATCAATTTTTAAATGCTTTGATTTATTTCTAATAAATAGCTTCTATGTATTAATACTTTTCTTTTAACCTCCAAGCCTTATTACCCCTTTCTCTTTTTATACCCCACTCCGTTTATACACTACATCCTTTATACACTACTCCCTTTATACTGTTTTTACACTTTTTTACATATTTTAAACTTTTTACACTTTTTACCGTAAAATATTTATCGGCGGATAAGCCGCGTAACTAATCTAAAATGGTCTGAAAAGACCAAAAAGGCCAAAAAATTCAAGAAATTTCAAAATTGACCAAAATGGCAAAAAGGGTAAAAATAGTTTGAAGAACAAGAATTAAATCATAAAAAGATATAAAGGTATAACGGGTATAAAGGGTGAAATGAATAAATTTCTTAAAAGGATTAAAAATCCGTGAAAGGGGTTAAGAGAGGGTAAAAAGTGAGCGGGGTAGCAAGCGTGAACGGGCTGTACAGGATAGAGATCTGGTAAAAAGTTTAAGAAGGGTAATAAGGGGTGAAAAGGCAAAAGGGTTTTTACTTCAGGGTTAAGAGGGTAAAAATGTTTAGGGTAAAAAGAGTAAAAATGCTCAAATGTAAATCTAATAAAAAAAGGCAATAGGAATAAATGGAAAAAATTACAAAGAATACCCAAAAATTATTAAGATGACAAACAGGGTATAAATTGTAAAACGAGCAAAAAAGAAAATCCTGTTTAGTTGGTACCGGCACATGTACTGTACATACTATTTGCGGTTCACTCCATCTATTGGTGATGGCTGGATGTGGATTTGACTCCAGGCTGGATGAACTGAGGATCTTTCTTTCTAAATGGTTCTCAACTCTCCCTCACCTCGTATGCTTGTACATTTACTCTAAATTAAACCTCTATCATCCTCATCTCACTAGCGTAAAAATATTATAATCTTGCTTATAGATCTATTTCTAACGACTTAGATAGGCCTAAGGGACATTTAAATTTATAAATTTAGATAAATATGAAATTACTTAAATGTATTTGTAACATTATTTCTATTAAAATGGAACATTAATTCCAAGACGAACCTAAATACCATTTTAGTGATAGTCATTGTGTGTAATAAAACTTCTCACGAAAGTATATTTAGGGGGCTGATGTTGGATACGTATTTAAAATACATTTTTTTTTAATATCTGAAGAAAATATTATAAAAAGTATTTCACTGTAACACATGAAATATTATGCATATGTACGTGGTAGATTATTTAAAGTTTATATGAACCTGCTTTAGTGGCTGCATGGTATAACGAGCTACTCTCGTGTTAGACTAGAGTGCAGATGACGGGGAGATCGCGGTTCGAATATTGGTTGGGTGTACCGGGGTTGTTTTTTTACAAAATGGTTTTTCATTCTTTTTCTTCACGCAAATGTGGATACACTTACTAAGTGTATAACATTCCTTATCTCTAAAACAATTCGAGTAATTAGTACATAAGCGTACAGTATAACCCGAAAGGACAGTAAGACGCGGTGCTAAATAAAAGTTTCTATTCGCTGATAATAGTTAGTTGCAAATTACATATTCAGTTGGTATCACTAACTCCGGAAACATAAATATTAATGTGAACATACATGTTTTCTTCGCACATTTCTAGCAGTTCTCCCCCCTCCCCCTCGCTCCACGACACATGGAACAAATATATAATACGCTAGTACACGTACTGGTGGGCACGCAGACAATGTCATCAGTATTGTCCTAGTTTACCCGTGATGGAAAGGTCGTGCTTCTAACCTCAGCTGGGTGTAATAAGATGATTCTTCCAAAATAATTTTCCACTCTCTTTCCATGCAAATGCGGTTATACTCTTTAAATCATACATTCCTCCTCCTTGCCTTAGATATAATTTATATGCACGGTCATATAAAATGGTGTCTGGGATTTAGTAACGATCTCAAGAGATAATTGAATAATGAAATGCAATAATTGTTAAAACGCACAAATACATTGCAAGTTTTGTATCTCATCTTAATATGTTTTAAATGTGAGTTCCGGGCGCCATTTTCGAGGATCGTGTAGGCTATAAACCTTATTTAATTTCTTCTTGTGTTCGATAACTTGAGAAAACAGAATTTCTACAGTAAACATTTCAAAGTTATGAAATATATTTATCATAAGTGTCAAATATTTACTGTCCAAGATCACCATAAAAGTGGACAAATTCTATAATAAAATTATAGATTTCAAACCAACTTGGCCATATTTATTAAATGATAGATATTTAGATTGTGCTCAATTTTTTTTGGTAGTGTTGTGTTTTTCATAAATGTCATAATATTAGTACTTTAGGAAATAACGGTCAACCTCGGTCGTTTTGTAGTAAAATGTTTGCCTCAATATCCGATGCTCATGAGTTCAAACCCAGCTGAGGTCAACGGATCCGGAGTGCAACTTCCTTTGGGGGGAGAGGGGGGAGGCAAGTAAAGCTGTCGCTTCCATGTCCATTGTGGGATGTAAAATAACTCTGGAAGGCATGTAGAAATACCTTTCCTGAGCAAATTTGGTAGACCATTTCACGCTCGCTCATAGAAATACAGTGTGAAAGGCGATGCGAAACCACCAAACTTCCTGTACTCCATTAGAACTTGGGATATCTACCAGATAGTGCAGTCAGAACTAATCAGACGACCAATTACGCTAATGAGCTAGGAATTGGGAATGTTGAATTTAGAGGAAGAGAACATGCATTTGTGTTTAGGGATAGTGGAAAATCATTCCGGGAAATTCCCCTCCACCCAGTTCACCCGACCGAGATTCGAACCTTGATATACCCATCCTCGGCAGTCGAGATCAACACGAAATTAGTGCATTAGCTAACTAAGCCAACCAGGTAGGTCTTTGGTTTGTTGACTTAAGAAGAAAATGTAGAAACGAGCTGTACCAAGGTGAGAACGCGCCTAGGCCAAGGTTCTTGCTTGTCTAAGTCACAACACATACATATATTTGCAGCCAGCATTGATAGCATATATATTATGTTATTAGTGTTATTTTATAGGTATTGTTAATATCTATCAAATATGACAGCTTAAGATCACGAGACTTGACGTATAGATACGTGACCGTAGATCAAGTAGCTTTTTATGGTTGTCATCCATTTTTAGTGACTTCAACCAATTTTTGTTACGAGAGCAATCGATTCAAATGCGTTTATTTAAAATAAATACAATTAAAATGGGTTTGATATAACTTGATGAATTGTTCAAGATAAATTTTCATTTTCTGAAATTGCGGCAGTTGCTAAATGATGTTGAAATTTTGAATTTTAATGTAAACATCGGTTGTGCTTCTGATATCGATGTCGAATGGAATCGCTTCACATTTACAGAGGTCCAACCCAGTTTTTTAAAATAATACTAAATATTAAAAGTGTTTATGAAAGGATGATTAAAAATATGTGATGGAGGGAAAGGAAAAACTTATATTATATTTAAATTCAAGGAAAGAGAAAATAATTATGAAGTTTGAAATATGAGCGTAAATATATAATTCAGCTATGTTTTTTGTTGCATTATCCGACAGGGAAATATTTAAATGGTTTTTACCCTCGTTTTTCACGAAAAGATCATCAAGTAATCTATAATTTCCGTATCAAAAACCCCGCTAAAATTTTAATTCCCACTATTTCTATTACACGCAAAGAATAATACTCATTATATTCCACTAATAAAATATGATTTTCGGTTTATTTTGTTTTCGTTTGTAAATGTAAAATGTGTCTCTCTCTAACTATGAATGAAAGTTTCATAACCTAAATACTAAAATAACTATATCTCAGAAATATCTTTAAAATTCATGTACATTATTTGAGAAATATTTATCTAAGTATCTTTGGGTATCATCATTTATCAGTTGCTCGTAATAGATTAGAATGCTGATGACGTGGAGATTGGGGCTCAAATACCAGTCGGGTGTACTGAGAGGTGCTTTTCCTGAATGATTTTCCCGCTCTCCACACTTCCTTTAAATTCAACCTTCCCCGCCCTTAACTCATTAACGTAATTAGTACATATGGTATAACCTAAACAGGTAGTAAGAAGTGGCGCTAAAAAAAATACAGAGATTTTTCTTCATGTCTTACAACCCATTCAGTCTCTTCGCATAGCTACGATAAATAGGTAAAGATGACAAAAAATAGAATTTTGAGGTAAATCTACCCTTTTTTGCGTGGAGGAAATAACTTAGAAAAAAATACACCGTCGATACACCCGGCCGGGATTCGAACGACCAACTCTCTGTCACCAGCCAACTAGACTAGAGGTGTATGACGTCTATTTCGCGATGCGGATGGTTAATGGAATGGATCTTAAGGAAGGCAAAATACAAATTAACCACTATACGATTATTGGTGCCAAAGTTTAATTAGTTTTTCTATTACAGATTTAATATTTTGGTGTACTTAAAAAAAATGTTCTCAAGTCTCATCAGAGGGCTGTACCTGTATACGGACACTTTCCAACCTTCACCGTCAACAAAACACTTAGCACACATGACCTGAATAATACTAAACCAACGTATATTTTTATCACATTAACCAACTTAAGAAACGTGGTTATAAAGCAGCTCAGCGAAAAAAACAAACAAAAACAAAAAATAATTTTTGTCTAAAACATTTTCTCTCTCTCACTCTTCTTCGATATATACATTTTTTTAACTTTCTCTCTATCAGTGAGTAATTTCTTTTTGCCGTAAAAAAGAATTTCGACCAATGTCTGTGTCGGTCGAGTATCTTGTGTGGCCAATCAGAGACGCGATGGGAGTGAGTGGAAGGCGGTCGGTTGTGTTTCAACATCTGAAGACAGAATGTGCCGGTGTCGGCCGTCTCGGTTAGTGTCGTCCCGATAGGCGAGGGTGGAGGTGTGTGTGCATGTGTACCCCCTTCCCCCCACCACCACCACCACCACCACACACATGTGTCCGGGTGTCAAAACAAGTACATTCGCACCACGTGTTCAGATGTGTGTATGGACCCTCCAACATGTGTGCTCATAAAGATTTGTAAAAAAAAAGTGTTTCTAGAGTGTGGTGTAGTTTTTTAGTGTGTGTGTGTGTATTTTTTTTCGTGTCGTGAACGGGTTTAGAATACTCTGGTGTCAATTTGGAGGGGCAGAAGAGGGACAATATGTTCACCCGGTAAGTTTAATAAATTTTAAATTATATGCAAAAATTATGAAATAGGCCTACTCGAACTATAAATTTAACCAATATTATTTTTGTTCGAATGTCAAGTTAACAAAAGCACAAACTATTTTAAACACGAAACAAATATTTATAGCAAATTTTAGTTACCATCCTGATTTGGAATTAAAAAAATACAATTTAACTCTCCTAAAAGATTTGGATCTTAAAAAAAATGTTTTTTTTTCACTCGACACAAATCTACAAACCATTCGGTGACGATATTGGGAAAGTAGGCACAAAAGGGGGCGTGGTACCTTCCTTTTGAAATAAAGCTACGATTATAATGTTTTGTGTGTGTGAGCTTAAATCATCAGGGAAGCGCAGATTTGACGGAGGTTCGTGTCTTTTACCAGCGTCCAAGTCTCTGGGGATTCCTCCCGTCCACCGCACAGTATTTGCCGGCTCTCGTGTCGATCGCGGCGTGGGAGTTAATTACCGACACCGCCTAGAGTTAAACACGGTTACTGATCATTATCTTACATTGATCATATATAAATTGTAATTAACATATTTTTAACTCTTATATTTGTAACCTTATTGCCACCAACTTTCAGTTGTACTTCATATAATAATAATTTTCTATAACTTTTTCCATACGAACCGTCAAATGCATACTTAAACAGACCAATTTTAAATTAAGGTTTTTTAAAATTATAAAATACAAGAGTTTGTTTCAGCCAAAATTTACAATATTTTACTTTATTATTAGTGTTATTTTATAGGTGATGATAATATATATCAAACGTGACAAATGCAGATAACATGACTTGATGTATGAACAGGGCAAAATTTATATATGTAGAAACCCCGGAGCTGTAAAAATTGGAGGACCCAAAACTTTTCTTTTCCTAATTATATTTTTTCTTTCTACAAAACTAACTGTCAAAAGCTGTATGTTAAAAATATGATTTAAAAACGGAAACAAATACTATAAATTAGATTTATAATTCCATATGTAGCCACTAGATTAATCAGATAACTATTTTACCTAAAATTACCTATATATGTAGTTTTTTTTTGTTTGAATTATATGTTGGTAGTGTATGTGAAATGTTGCTACTTCCTCCTCCTTCCACGTAAATTAATATTAACTCAATTACTCTATTCCCTTTGGTATGGAGCAAGTTAAATATTTAATAAAGGCAGATTCTAGGAAATTGGATATTTTTTGCTAAAGCATGTGTCTTTTAAAATCATGCTCGTATCTACATGAAATAAATTACAGGTATACATACATAAACACATACATTTTAGAGCCTATTAACAAATTATATTTAATTATTCTAAGGACAATACTCCCAACACTTAGTCTTATTATTCCTATAACATTATTGTTGACATACCAAATATTTGTAGACAGTAGACCTAATTAAAGTTATTAGGGAGCTAACAAGTTTCATGTGTAGGCCTACTCTCAAGAAATTTATTTTAATTTACGTTAGCTAAATTGGAAATAAAATAAACTATTTAATTTAATCAAGTGGTTTCATTTTACATAAATTCGAAAACAACACATTTAGGTAAATTCAAATTTCATATAAATATAACACCTAGAATGATAATCGATCTAATTTCACTTATTCATACACCAAGTAATGCTATTGGCAAATATCAGTTTTTATGGGTATCACCAAAACCATTAAATTAACACTAATAAAATAGGGTAAACTATAGTAAATTTCAGCCGCAAAAAATATGTTTATAATTTTTAAAAGTCCCTTCCTATATAAATTGGACTAAACAAATGTCCATAAATACAATATTTAAACATAATCGATTCACATCCCCCCCACCCCCTCATAGAACTGTAAATTAAATAAACTATATTATAATTATTTTTTAAGACAGTATACTATTTTATTGATAATGAATCACCTATAGGCTCATATATACTTGGCGTAATAAACTAATATTTAAATGACCTAATAGATAAGTGCATTTGAACAATATTAATTATATACAATATGTTAATTCAAACGATGTTATCATGATTAAAGAGCAGGTTTGATTCAAATGGTTCTTAAAAATAGAAACAGGATAACATCACATGTTAAAAGTCTATATTTCACCTCACGGATACTTCGTAACTTGGGTAGATAATACATCTCGAGCTAAACGTCTCATTGTAGTGTGGTTCATATAGTTTTCATAACGAAATAGTGAAATTGAGACAAATAAAATAATTTTACTATATTAAAAAAACCATACAGCATAATTGAAGAATAATAATTATTCTAAAATGGTTGGAAAAACTCCAACTATTTCACTAACTCCAAATTATCTGTGGTCAACTGAAGAATGCAGAAAACAGCAGTCCTATTTCTGTTTCTAGCGTTATTGTGCATTTAATATACCGGTTAATTTGCTGTGAAATGGGTGAATAACTTTAAAAAGAGTAACATTAATTCAGTGACTTAGCAAGTAATAGTTTTTTTTATTATTTATAACATTCTAAACTTCATAATTTTTGATAAATAATTCTTCAGATTGTCTTAAGATTGATATGTATATTTCCTTTTCTATTTGACTTATATTTGCTGAGAATAGAAATACAGAATAATATGTATAGTTCATATTTAATCTTCGGCATTTCACATATTTGTATTAAAATATGTGATCAAAATTATTTCATTATTATTACTACTATTAAACATTCTGAGATCTTTCGGACTACTTGGTAGACCATTGTGGACCACCGGTGGCCTGAGGACCATACTTTGAGAAACACTGCCTAAGCATGTAGCCTATTAGGTTGATCGGACTTGTATCAGCCGTCTTTATGGTAACATCTATTATAAATGATTAGCTTGAACCTGTTGTTTAGTACTTAAATAATAACTAGCAAATAACTTATATCATTATTGTACCAACGAAACATTCTAGTTCATGATAATTAAATAATGATTTATTATTCTCACTATTTTCTACAAACACATTTAATGTGTTCTATCTGCATTGAACTGTTTCAGATAGAGTGAAGCTTAATGTGTCATGTATTATTTTAATCGATACCCGATAGTTTACGAATATAGGACTAGATCTTTTAAACATATTGTGGATTCATTACCCTTCATGTTCCTTATGTTCCGTACGTCAGGGTAAAACATTTTTAAATGAAGAAAGTTTGTAATTAAATACAAACATGATTTATTTTTCTTGTCAAATTAACTAAACTTTATACCTACTCTAGAAATATAAGCTTTATTTTCTCGTTCGCTAATAATTGTGCAAAATTTTTTTCTAACAACTATTACGATGGATGTTCATGATATATTTTGATTATGTGGTCCAGAACTTTAGCTAAGTTACTGTCTACTGAACTAAGGGTTCAGGGTTCGATTCCTGGCATACCTGGGAAATTTAATGTTGGAAAAAATGTAGCTTCTCCTTTCACAATGAGGAATTATCAGCTGGGTGATTTGGCGCTGTATTTGATTAAGTAAATTGATTTTGTAAATCATTTAGTTTACTGATACAATCAGATGATTAAGAAAGTACACGTTAAATACCCTAATTCTTAATCATAAATTAGTGTGTGGAAAAAAATAACTTTTTTTAGCACCACATTTATGCAACCCATTCGGGTTATATGCTTAAGTATTAATTACGCTAATGGTTTTAGGGATTAGGTAGGCTATATTTAGAACAAAAGTGTACCCGTATTCGCGTGGAGGGAGAGTGGCAAACATTTTTTTAAACCGTCCTAAGTACACCTGACCGAGATTCGAAGCTTGATCTCCCCGTCATTGGCATTCTAGTCTACTGCGAGACCACGCGGCTACTGAAGCGGATAAATAAATCACGGTTAAATAGTTTTAAAATCTTCACATTTGTGATTAAAACTGTGATAGAATGACATACTTATTTTGACGCAATTGTGGGTACATTTCCTATAAGTTACACCTTCCTTATACCTAAAACATTAGCTTAATGCATATGTGTATAACTTGCAAAAACAGTTAAACGCCGTAAAAAAAACCCGATTAATATTCTAGTTAGATTACGTCTTCTTTACGCGATGTAGTCAATTACTCTAAACACGCGCTTATAGCACAACCACTTTCATCAGCGATCTAATATCTCGTAGCAGTGGAAAAAATCATGATCGACCTATATTCACATAATTTTGATATCTCAACTGGATTTTTGTTTAGACATATGACGAGTAGACTCTTCAAAGTCTTTAAATTGTTTAGATCAAACATTTTCATAAAAATATCCGTAAAGTATAGAAAAAAAACCCACAGTTTTTAAACTTGGGATATATAACAACTACAAAATTGAGGAGCAATGCTTTAGGGTGGATAGTTAGCTATCACTTAATCAAATTTAAATACCACACAACCCTTTTTATTTAGGTTAGCAATCAAAATGTAAGCATTTAACAATGGCTTGTGACTTTGGACTTCACTAATGTGTTTGTCCCAGCCACGGATAGTACCCAGCTTAGATAGATAATACAGGTCGAACCAAACGTCGCATCATAGTAAGGCCTTTTGTATTTTACTTTTAAAAAACCAAAGGAGTTGAAACGGTTTTGTCATATTTTAAAATATACAACAAAATTAAAAAAAAACACTTTAAAACGAAAAATTAACTGATCCTAATTCCACTGTTATCAAATGAAGAATGCAGAAACACGTATTGCATTACGTGTTCTGATTCCAGCATAACCATTAGTATAATTTTCCTGTTAATCGGTGGTGATATGTACTCTCAAGCTTTCTTATAAAGTATACATTTTAGGAACACGTTAAAAGCAATCCTTATAAGATTTTACCTAATAAATTGTAAAGGCTACTTAAATCTCGCTAGTTATTAAAAGGTTAGGCCTACTGGTTTAATTCAAATTAACATTGGTGATATTATCATAAAATTAATTGAAAATATTGTAATACATGTCACCTACTGTTCTTAAAATGATTTCGTTCCCACTAGGTGATTTTTTTTGTCGAAAGCTTTGTGGCGTTAAACTTCGGACATTGGTTCTTAGGTGGGGACATAAGGTACGCGAGAAAAGGCCGGTGTGTTTTGAAGATTTTATAGAATTTTTTTTTGGCCAAAATAAATAAAATAATTCTCCGGTAGAAACATGGAGTTTAATTTTATTCACATGTTGATATCAACAGTTGTTGAATATCTGTAATGAGCATAGCAGCATAATATGACAAATATTTTAAATGAAGATAAAAAGTTGTCATTAAATTCCAGGACACCCTTGACAGATATTTGAGAGCTGTGGATATCACCATAAGAAGAAAATTAAACTCTCTGTTTGTGTTGGAGAAATGTTTAATTTCTTTTGACAAAAAAAAGTTTTTATATAAAATCTACAAAACATGGATATTTTCTTGCCTTCCCTACCTCCCCACCTTAAATCCCTCAGAAAGGATATTTTTTTAATAATTCCTCTTGAATTGTTTTTAGTAGGCCTATATTATTTTATAGTATAAAAATTTATCACAAAATTTATATTAATCATTTAATTTAAAGGTGAGGTTAAGGAGGACGCATGGAAATAATATACCCGCACTTATATAAAGAAAAGATGGTAAAATCACACACACACATATATATATGTGTGTGTGTCGCAAACCAACCCTAGTTAACCTAGCCGGTATTCTAACCCTGAACTCATCAACGGCCACCAAGGGTGATGCGAGTCTAACGCTTCAAACGGCTTTACCATCTCTAGGTGACAGGGGGTGTGGAGGGGGCAAATTCTAATATTGTCTTGCGAGAAAGCTGATGAAGTTATAGGGATTCGGAGCTCATTCACTATAACCGCAATATTGAGCTCTAATAATCCCACTTGAGTTACATTATTGCGATAGCAATTTTTTTAAATTAAATTATGGAAACTGATCGTTTGAAGATTTACAGTAACATAAATATTTCATCTGATCATTTGATGTTCTATATTTAAAGAAAAAAAATAAGGTTTTTAGAAATGAATAATGAAGTTAAAGTTTAGTGTGACAGTGGTGTAAAAAACTGAGATACTCCGGTTTTAATTAGGTTCCAAACTAGACATAAAAACGGGTTTATTTACCATGAATAATAACTTGTTTAACTCAATTAGTAGCGTGTCAATGTGTCAAGTCAAATTTCTAAAAGTAGAATCCTTATCTAAGACAAATTTTTACAAAATTTGATATACCTGCCAGTGGCATAGCAAAACTGATTTCAAATGAAATTTTTGTTACTTGTACACTGTCTAAAAAGTTTGATATAGGGATAAGCCAACTGCTCGTCCTTTTATATAGGGTGAAAGATGCTTGGCTAGGTTTCAAAAAAACAATCATAAGTAGAAAAACTATAAACCGCTTTAATTTGTTTTTGTATTCTAATAATATATATATATATATTTTTACGAGATAATTTATGTAATATGTAATTTAGAAAAAACACGTTTAGTAGGTATTTTTAGAGATGCGAAGCTCTCTAACTCTCGATTCCTCAAATCCTATCCTATTCAAGAGATTCAAGATTCGTAATAGTCTCAAAAAAGCATATCGAATACAACTATGGAGACCATGATTAGATATAACAATTTTAAACAATTGGTAAAAGGAAATATACTTGTGTAGTTGAGAGAGAAAACCAAATCACTAAAAGGTCAAAATTGGTTCAATATAATTACTAATTTACTAAAATAAGTTTTCTCTTTTTTGCCAATGATGTAATAGACATGACAAACAAAATATAATTTTGTTAGTGGCACCAAGCCTTAAAAAACTTTTTTTTTAAGATTAGATTTTAAATATTTTCATATAAACAAAATTTGTACATGTTTAAAGATTTGAGATTTGAAATAAAATTTAAGATTCGGATTCTAGAAGAAAAGGTCCCGTCTTTACTTTCTACACTTTAAAAAAGGTATTTTTGACTTTTTCCCAACTATTCCATAGTATTCTTGCTTTCGATGGTTTGAGATGATCCTGGTTTACTCTCAACTCGAACTATCGAGACACAACCATATTTATATTGTCCATTGTGTCCAGTACATACACATTCAATTACACTTATTGAGTTAATTTCGAGGAAATGTATCCCGCCTTCGTCGAGGAAGAGTGGAAAGACTTTTTATGGGGGTGAGGGCGGATGGGGGTGGGCAGAGACCAAAACACCCTCAGGAAACCTAGCTCCGATTCCAATCCCAACCTCTCCATCGCCATCAAGCCAGACTAAATGATCTTGACGTTTAGTTCGCATGTCCCACCGGTTTCGGTGTTGTTTCTGTATTTAAAAGATTTAAATCTTTCAGTCTATGTCGTAGGGTTCTGTAACACTGAAACCATTCTCGGTGATCTCTCGATTAGTGATCTCGTTTATTATGGTGAGTTTATCACCTGAAAAACAACTTGTAGTTAGTTCCGTGTCCGCTTCGTAATCCCCCCCCCC